>SWBJ01000060.1:0-177813 GCA_024195555.1 Aureobasidium sp. EXF-12298 | reverse complement strand
ATATAAAAACATATAAAAACATATAAAAACATATAAAAACATATAAAAACATATAAAAACATATAAAAACATATAAAAATCAAGCTAATGCAAGTCTCCCAGGTTAGCACCACAATTATGGATATGCTGTAAAAATGCAAAATCATTTCTAGATTCAGAGTTATGTCCAGAGAGAGCAGAGGTACTCATGGGCTCTCAGTGGACAATCTTACTTTTTCAAACTATACCGTGCATTTCTGTACCTATACCACAGACATGGAGTCACGAAGGAGATACCATGTTCATGGCAGGGAAAGAAATTTGCAATTAATGATTAAGTGAATGTCATCCTTCTCTGAAACGACCATTGTGATGCTACCTTTTTCTAAGCACCATCTTGTCCAGCACTCTCATCCTCGTCCAAAGAACCCGAAGAACCACGAGCAGTTGAAGGACGCAAAGCAGCATGACCTTCGAGTTCTGCAATCTCGCCATCTAGAAGTGAAGAATCGCCAATATCAACACTGCCATGGCGACGTCTGAGCATTGCGCGGGTTCTGCGTCGAGAATAGTCTGCAAGATTGGGCGTGGTTGTAGCTGTTTCATCGCGATTGTTGTGGCGGTGAGTGGTTGAAGTGTTGTTGTTGCCTCTTTCGGCACTGGGCATGATATCATTGGGCACACGTCTGATGACACGGCCTTCGCGGATGTAGGTGTAAGAAGCATCGCGCTGCAGGACTTCTGGCACACCATCGAGGAGTTGAGGGCGGAGTGTAGTACGACCACGAGAATCGGTGTTGATCGAGGTGCGATTCAGATGTGTCCAGCGAGCCACATCGGCACGAGCGCGTTCCAAAAGGCGTTCGGCAGGGGTCAATTGACGGGTTTGACCGAGTGTGTAAGGAATGTTCAGAGGGGCTTGTTCTCTTCCTCTGGTCGAGGCAGCATTGTTGCGTACACGAGCTGCTAGACCGCTTTGACGGGACAGCACTGGCGACTCCGGGATTCCGGTGGCAGGCGGGTCTCTTCGGGCGACGGAAACGAGTTCACCCGGGCCCAGATAGACGAACGGAGGAGGTCTGGGTGTGGTCGAGGGGGCCGACTCGGGAGCAGGGGCTGACTCGGGGTGGATGACCTGGTGCTCGACGTCTTGAAAGATCTGCTGTCCGAGCCAGGTGCCAGTCCAAACGGTGTCGATGATAATGACGCCCCTGAATGTGTAAGTACACCCAACTGTAGAGAGACAGAAAAAAACAGACTGCCACATACGTATAATGATCATAGGTGGTAATGGTTGTACTAGTAATATATAAGTTGTGGTGCTCCGGCTGACTCGCCATCTTGACAGAGTGCTGATCAGAGCCAGCGTCGTATGTTTGCTTGATAATGTTGTGAAGGCTCGTGTTGGCAAGATATAGTGTTGCTTTGCCGAGCAAACTCGAGACGGAAGGTCACGGATATAGAAGGAAAATCCGTCGAGAGCCCTAGTCTCGACGTTCACTCAACCCCCCGTCGACGGGGTAGAAGTGATTGGATAGGAGGGGCCGGCCGCCTCGACGAGGAGGTTCGTCCCAGAGGACCGGGTCAGTCGTCGAATGAGAGGCTGATCGTCGAGCGGACGCTTAGTCGTCAAAGGGCGGCTTTCTCGTATGCCGAGAACTGTTCCAATGTACCTATAGAAATGCATGATACTGTCTAGAGAGAGAAATCTCATGAGAGAAAGTGGTCTCTTGGAGCATTTCTTTGGCTACACTTGTGTCCAGAAAGCAACTGTGTATTTCGACAGCTTGAATATCACTGTACAACACTGTGGGAGAGAAGTTAACTGTGAGGTTGTGACAGGCCAGTACATAAGGAGAGAATTCGTCGTCGAAAAGCGGGTTGCTGGTCGAAGAATGATCTCCCCTGTGTCAACACCGTCTTAATGCAGCTATAAAAATACACAATGTTTTCCGAGAAGAAGTGAGATCCACAGAGAGAGCGACAACTTTGGACATCTCCATGGCCATACATCCGTTTGGAAAGCAATTGTGCATTTTGAT
Organism: Aureobasidium sp. EXF-12298; assembly: GCA_024195555.1. NCBI lineage: Eukaryota > Fungi > Ascomycota > Dothideomycetes > Dothideales > Saccotheciaceae > Aureobasidium > Aureobasidium sp. EXF-12298. Next base: position 175,792 of record SWBJ01000060.1, on the reverse strand, counting down.
GGGTCGAACCATCGCAGTGTGACATTGTGAGAGAGAGGGTCTTGTGGTTGTAGTGGGTGTTTTGCTCACGATGTTCCTCCTCTTTAACTAATTTATCATGTCTCGCTCAAAGTCATCATCGGTTCAAGCAATTCCTGTATATCTTGACAGTTGTACTTATTTGCCTTTGATATGTGAACTGGACTTGAGGAAGCAACAGGACATGTCGTTGAGGGTCAAGTCGCTGGACCCTTTCGGCTTCCCCACACAATTGTGCGACTGCGCATAATCTTGTGCAGCAAAGCCCTCCGTCTTCCAGCCTCTCAAAAATTATTTGACCAAGCAACCTTTCTCAATTTGCGACATACTACAACGAAACCGTCCTCGGAAACGCACGTGAACCAGACAAACTACCTACTGCGCACTCCGAACCGCAAACATGTCGCGCCCCGAAGACTTGCTGCCGCCCGACCTCTTCTACAACGATGTCGAAAGTCGCAAATACACCACCAACAGTCGTATCAAGAACATTCAAGCATCCATGACGAACCGCGCACTCGAACTTCTCGACTTACGATCACCCTCTCTGATTCTCGATCTCGGATGCGGTAGCGGTCTGTCCGGCGAGATCCTCTCGCAAGTCGAGCCAGAAGAGGGAGGACCACACACCTGGATTGGCATGGACATTTCAGCGTCTATGCTGGGACAAGCACTTGACAGAGACGTCGATGGAGATTTGATGCTGGCAGATATTGGACAAGGTGTTCCCTTCCGTCCTGGCTCGTTCGATGCTGCCATCAGTATCTCGGCTATTCAATGGTTGTGTAATGCAGAGTCGAGCGACGTCACACCTGAAGGTCGTCTGAAGCGCTTCTTTGATGGCTTGTATGCTTCGCTGCGCCGTGGTGGTCGTGCAGTCTGCCAGTTCTACCCCAAAAACAAGGTGCAGAGGAACATGATCAGTGCCGCTGCAGTCAAGGCTGGCTTCGGCGCTGGTATTCTCGAGGACGACCCAGGCACCAAGAGTGAAAAGTTGTACCTTGTCCTCACAGTTGGTGGTGGTGATTTGGGAAGAGAGCAAGAAGCGGCGAGTAGAGACATCACTGGTGTTGTGAATGGCTTGACCGATGTTGACATTCAAGATGCCCGTCGCAAAAGAGATCAACGTTCGCGCAAGGACATGTCAAGAGTCAAGGGCAGCAAAGCTTGGATCACAAGGAAGAAGGATCAGATGGAGAAGCAAGGCAAGGTTGTCAAGCCGAACTCCAAGTACACTGGCAGAAAGAGAAAGATTGCTTTCTAGACAGCCTTGTCTTGTCTTTTCTCGCATTTTGCATTGGGTTGCTGGTTCTAGGGCAGGGTCTTTTCGTTTCTCTCATGAAGTAAATGTTTGGAGTCAGAGGCGTCTTCCATGTTATAGGGGAGAGATAAAGTTAAGCAGTTGAGATACCCAATATCGCGCTCCACGAAGGGCTGCACACAATATTTCCTGAGAGCTTGCACGATTGACCAGTTGAGAACTCGGTGAAGACACGAGGCAGAGTTTCATAGTCGGGCTTGGTTGGATTGACCCGTTCTCTAACTCGTGAATAGTGGTATGAAGGAGTAGTGTTCAGAAGGAACGAACAAAGTCCTCTACGGATATTCGCAACTTCTGAATGACTTCGCCTATCTGATTGCGATCAATCTTATTTCCGGTCCTCGTCGAACCAAAGCCACAAGCCCTCAGCCACATTGATACCACCTCCCCGTGTGCTGTAGACACACAATTTTGCAAATGACACCTTCTCCATACCGAGGTACAAGGGTTATTATAAGCTATTAAAATGCACAGTTGCGATTAAAATGTGAGGCTAGCCATTGAGATGACCTATAATGGGGTCCTCTCTATGGAAATTACATCATTCTCAAAAGTATTATGCATTCCAATAGCTACACTGTGACTGTCTTTAGCACACAGGGAGGCAGAACAACATGACAACAGCCAAGGAGGAAGGAAGAGTGGAAGAAACAAGATGAGGTTATGATCGACAATCACGAGTCGCGCAGGCAGCTTGGCACAAGGCTGAATGTCCACACAGCCCGGTTGAATCCTCATCTTCAACCCAATCAATCGGGAAGGATTTAACACTGCCACTAAGCAATGCTCGGCCTAAGACATGAGTAGCACTGTGATGTAGGTAGGATGAGGGGCACATATAAGGACGGATTTCCTGCCTCAGGTAGGTGTCAATCTGTTGAATATCACATTTATCTCCCGTACAGTCATCAGCACCTTCCACTTGGAAATTTATCATACTCGATTGTATCGGACTTGAAATCAATTATCAAAACATCAGAGTCACACACAACAATGAGTTCTAGACTTATCGAATCACTCCAACACGCGGCGGGAAAGAACCAAGAGTTGCTTGCAGTCCTCTCGCAAACAGACAATGCTCCCACAGCTCTCAAGCAAAACTCGACATATATTTCAGATTTGCAAAATCAGATTGCAGCCACAGACAAAGAAATCAAACGACTCCACCGGATTACCGAGGACGAACGCAAAGACCATATCAAGTATGAAGAAAGCACTTTTACCCGCTACATGTACAAGATGCGAGGCAAGAAAGGCCAAGCCAGATTCGCCGAAAAGGCAGGCAAGGAAGAGAAGGAATTCGTCGAGGCATGGCAGAAGGAGCGTGAAACTCAAGAGTCACATGCTGAACTCACCAGAGCTTTGGCAGATGCTCAGCAAGAACACCAACGTCTGCAAGGCGAAGCAACCAGGCACGACCAAGCACAATCTGAGCTCGATAGGCTCTATTCTTCCATCTTTGACGGTCCCACACCTGAAGTACCTGGCGAAGACCAGCTGGAGTCGAGTTTGCAGAACAACAAGCAATGGGTCGACAGCTCCACACAACACCAGAACCTACAACGACGAGCTGCTGAGGCACTGCATGCAACACTGCAACACTTAGAGCGTGCAGCAAAGGACATGGACGACGCTCTTGACATGTCTCGCTGGGACATGTGGGGCGGCGGCACATTTACCGACATGATGGAAAGAGACGCTCTCTCTAGAGCTCAAGTCGGTGTTTCAGAGTCCTTGCGCCATATGGATGAGGCCCGCCGTTGTCAACCCGCCATTCCACCTTTGTCCGAAATCAACATTGACAATGGCCATTTCATCAGTGATGTGCTCTTCGACAACATCTTCACTGATATGGCTCAACACGATCGTATCAAGAACTCGGCTATGCAATTGCACAAAGCTTTGCAGCAGTGCAGAGAGATACTCGACAAACAGAAACGCACGTATCACGAAGCCGCTACTCAAAATACCCAGGCTACGGAGGCTTTGAACAGCTCTCGTTTCGAGCTGCAACGGATTAGAGCAGAGGCTTTTGAGAGATTCGCTGGCCAAGGTGCTCCTCCACCATTTCAGCAGGCTACTGCGCAGTATGTCCCTCCTCCAGCATATTGAGTTAAATAGTCTCTCCTCCCACGATTTGAAGTCATGTTATCACTGTAGCAATTCACAATACTTTCCAGGAAAAAAGAGATTTCTCATGGAGAAAGTGTTTAATAATGACCATTTATCTGCCCTAGAAACATATGTGCATCTCCTAGCCACATTTCCCCCGTATGCTGAGACATGTTATGCAGCTATAGAAATGCACAATAGTATCAGGAGACAGGATAGTGTCCACTGAGAATCGACAACTTACTCAACTCTCTGTAGACACATCTCTGCTTCCGAACACAATTATGCCTTTTCATAGTATATACTTTGCTCTTTGTTGTACTAGCGATAGGGTAAAGGCCACTCTTTGTAATTGAGATGCAACCCCTCATTGCGAGGAAAGTCCTTCCACTCTTCAGGCATGGATGGGAAAAGCTCAAGTATCTCAGCATTGCAATACAGAAAAAATCGAAGAGTCATTGTCATGAATCAACTCCTGCCAATTCAAGAGGCATTTGTCGAGTGCTGCTTAGGAAAGACTCCAATCTACCAGGAAATTACGCCTGACTTCGGTGATGGATTCTTCACGTATCGAGATGAATTGTGATGGTACGGAGCTCTGATACAAAGACGAATCCACTGGTCGCGCTTCAAAAGAGATAGCAAAACAAGATGATGGATTGTAACTTTTTTCTTTTTCTTTCTTTCTTTTTTCTTTTGAGGTGACACGAGCTTCGCTTCTTCCCCCCGCCCATCCCTTCTCGCATACCAGACCCAGTCCATTCGAATAAAATCCCAGATCAATTCTGCCGTCCTGTTCGGGATTTTTCTCAATAGCAAACTCCCAGTCGACTTACGATAACGAGCCGTTAGACACTTATTGCTCAAACCCAAGCAAGATCCGAGCCGTTAAATAGCAGCCCTAAAACGATACGAGAACAGGTCCGTGATGGGCGATATTGGCCGAGATAGGGCCTCAGCGCAGCTTCTGAGGCATAGAAGCTACTGTAGAGATTCACGATATCGATCGCGGTTGATGGATGCACACCAGAGATTGATGAAAGATCGTCAAAAAGTGTATGAATATTGTTCGAAAGAAGAGAAGAAGAAAACAATCAGGGCATTATATACCATAGGAGCCAAAAAGCAGCTATCCGAGAAACATTAGTTCAAGCATTCTTGACGTTAGCAAGTCCAGGACTCTTGACTTCTTCCTCGCTCTTCCTCGGCACACTAGTCTCTTGAGCTTCAATAGCAGATACAGGGTCTGCTTCACTCGGTCTCCTGTATTCTGAGAATCTGTTTGCAGCTTGAGAGAATAGACCACGGACAGCAGGTGCGCCGCCGAGTTGGTAGTAAGCCAATCCGCCCAGAGCGATTGAGAAGCCCATGAATTGGATGCTGTTGACTTTGTCGTTGTAGAAGAGCATAGATGCGAAGACGATCATGATGTTCTTGAACACGCCGCTGAGGGTGAGGACAAGAGAAGAGGTCTTGCCAATCTATGGTTTAATGTTAGCATCTCTGACTTTGTTTTGCTGCTGCATCCGGGTGAGAAACGTACCAAGAGTAACGACGCGAAGTTGAGCATGAAAGCCGCTGCCGCGTTCAAAAGCAGCATGAACACACCCACATGCTCAAAGTCTGCCCAAGTCATGCGTGGAGCCTCGAAGATCAGAGCTAGGATGCCGTTTGTGACAGCACACACAGGAGCAAAGTAGTAGAGCGAAACTAAGGGATCCATCTTGAATTCGGCAGACAACAATCGCTGGATCATGACCAGACGTGTAGCTTCAAACACAATGCCCAGGAGTTGGTAGGCGACGCCGAGAACGTTGAACTGAACTTCGCCCAGGGAAGAAATGACAACACCAAGAGTAATAATACAGATATTTCCGAAAGCGGCCAGGGAGGGCTCGGCAAGGCCGAACATCCAAGTAGCGATAAGAACAGCGATGGGTCCTGCGGCCTTGAGCATCTGCACAAAGCTGACGCTGAGGTAGAGGTACGTAACGTTGCCGCAGACCAGAGATAGCGAGAACAATAGACCGATAGGGACGATAGCGCGCATATATGTTCGCTTTGTCATGGGTACCTTATGGCGGGAGTCGAGGTATCCAGTATAGCGAGCCATGAATTGTGTAACCAAAGCAGACGAGAACATATGCCATGAGGTGAGGAAGATGGGGTATCTGAAATTGGCTTTGTCGAGCATCCATTTGTTGAAGAGGATAACCAGAGAACTCATGGCAATCCATAGTCTGAGAATCTCGCATGTTAGTCGAGTGACGTGGTAATGTGCTTGGGTGACAACTCACGCTATGAAAAACGCAGGATGCAGCGACGACACAGCTGATGGCTCGGCAGCCATCTCTTCGCTATGCACACTCTCGCTCTCGCTGGCTTCGTTTGCGTATTCGTCCGGCGATAATAATGGTGCGTTCTGCTCCGTCTTCTCATCCAAAATCTCTGAACCCATCTTGTTCTGCTGTTCTTTGGAGACTGCAAGCTAACCGAAGAAGAAGAAAAGTCACTGTCGCACAGGGAAATTTTGTTTTCAGAGGTTGGTGAAGAGACAAAGGCAAGAGCGGGCGGCGTGTATGCGGAAGGGACGGGAAGAGGATTATAACATTAGTAGAGCCGCACACAATATTGTGTCTGAAAGCAAGGAGACTGAATACGAGAGAGTTAGGGAGTGGATCAAGTGGCTTTTTTGATCCCTTACCGTACCTTTGTCCATTTCCTCTCAGATACAGAGTTTGTTTCTCTGTTTAGGCGATACGAAGAAGGATTGGGCTTATTTCCTTAACGTCTTGTACCATCGTGCTTACTGCGGAGCGAAGCGGCAGCCAATGTGGCAGCAAAGTCAAAAAGCGTGTGCACCTGAGAGAAAACGGTGATTGTGATCCTCTCAGCAACCCCACCCAAAAAGAACCCTACAAACAGGGAACTCCTGGCACCTGTCGACCTGTAGGCTGTCGGCGAGGCTGCGGGCTTGCAGGAACAAAAACGCCAAAATTAGTACCAGAAACAAGTCGCTTCAAAGACACAACGCCGTTTGCTTTACATTCTAGATGCGCCGGCGAGCAAGCAGATTGCATTTGCTATCGTAGAACAATGCGATTCAGCTGCTATGGTATACTCAAAGCAACGGACCAGGTGATCGAACGAGCGACAGATCAAGTGACACCAGGGCATGCATGCCGTGGCTTTCTCAGCTCAGGGCTACACGAGCACAGCCAACAACCTTTTGCGGCGAACTGGGGTTGGAAGCTGAAATCTCTCGTATACGAGTATGGCGCACGATGCCGTCTGCCGACCTGAGATGTCATTAAACTTAGAGTACGAGATGTGATCAGCGCCGATCTATATTTAATGAGGGCTATATGCCTCAAGGTTCTTTGTACAGTACATATATGCGTCGGCTCAGCGCATCACTTTTGAGCGTCGCAACAACCGTTTTTCTTGACAGTTCTATCGCAACGACGCATCTGAAACCTCATGAAAGGGCTGAGAAAAATAGGAGTTTGACTTTTGTGTATTGTTTTCTTCAACGCTGCGAACGCCTTTAGGGTGTGTTGTTCCTGCATGCAAAGATGTAACTGCTGTTGCTGTCATGCGGATTTCTTGCATGAACTCGTTAATCTCCTTTTGTCATCGCTTGAGGACGCAGATCTGATGCTTTGTTTTTCTAGTTGTCCACGGCTTGTACGATGGCGCCTGCAGCGCCCTGGTCTAGATCGTCAAGTTTGCTCATGTCCTCCTTGCTAATTTCAAAGTCGTAAATGTCGGCGTTGTCCCTGATTCTGCTGGGAGTGTCGCTCTTGGGAAGAGGAACCTGAAAAGCTCGTCAGCATCACCCTTCAAGTGCGCAATAGATGATCCCAAATTGACTTACCCATCCCTTTTGCAAGCAGTAACGGATCAAGACCTGACCAGTTGACTTCTTGTACTTCTGGGCCAGCGAGTTCAACGTGGGGTCGTCGGCCTTCTGGTTGCGGACCAGGGGGCAGTAGGCCTCAACGATGATGTTGTTGGCTTGACAGTACTCGACAGCCACACGTTGCTGGTTCCAGGGGTGCAGCTAGAAGGCCTATTAGCATTCTACAAACCAATAGTATGTCTTGGTTTCAACATACCTCGATCTGGTTGACATGCGGCGGCCAGACCTTGGCGAACGACTTCAACTCCTCAATTTGGCCCTTGCCAAAGTTGCTGACACCGATAGCCTTGGCCTTGCCCTCCTTGTACAATCTCTCGAGAGCAGTCCACATGGTCTTTCTGCCCTGGGGACCAGAGCTAGGGCTGTGGATCAGGAACAAGTCGACGTAGCCGCCCTGGTCGATCTTGTTCACACTCTCGACGAGCGATTGGTATGTCTCCTCCTCATCCTTGCCTGGGGTCAGGATCTTGGTGGTAATGAAGACGTCCTTGCGGTCAACGTTGGATTCCTTGACAGCATCACCGACCAACTGCTCGTTGGCGTAGTATTGTGCGCTGTCAATGTGACGGTAACCGGCCTCAAGGGCAGTCAAACACGACTTCTTGCAAGTAGGGCCATGCGACTGGTAGACACCGAAACCGAGGGCGGGGATCTTGACCGACGAGTTTGGCAGAGGCAAGGTAGTCTGAAGAGTGAATTGGGAAGACATGGTGAAGGCGCGAGTCTGAAGCTTTGTAGAACCAAGTAAGTGATTTGAAAGAGCTGAGAGACGATGTAGAGGCGACATGGCCTCTCAGCCATGCATGAGGGGTCAACAAATATTGGAGCTAGCTACAAAGTAATGACGACACTAAGCGCGCGGTAAGGTGTGGGACCATCGTGGACCATTTGGAGATGCCATCTGATGGCAATCATGACTAGCCTTGATGGCAACCATGGTTGTCTCTGAAGGCAACGAGTGCTTGTCAAGGTCCATTCAGCGGGGCAGAAATCAACATTTTGGCGGGGCAGAGAAATTCGGCAAACGCGCTGCTCATCCATTTAACAAAATCCCATAACAATCACATCAACCATGGTTCTTGAAGCAATCAAGTACAGCCGCGGCAAGCTGGACATTCTAGACCAGCTCCAGCTGCCTCATACAGAAGTTTACGATGAGGTCAAGTCTGCTCAGGATGCATGGCACGCCATCAAGGAGATGAGAACTCGTGGCGCTCCAGCCATTGCTATCGTTGCTGCCCTTGGTCTGGCCGTCGAACTGGAACTCATCGCTGGGAAGAACGAGCTCTCAAAAATTGCCGAAGAGGTTGAGATCTTCATCAAGGAGAAGCTTGAGTACCTGGTCACTAGCAGACCTACTGCTGTAAACTTGGCAGACGCTGCCAGAAAACTGCAGAAGATTGTGCAGAGTGCTGCCAGAGCACAAGATGCTTCGGGTCCTTCTGTCAAGGACGCGTATGTCAAGGCCGCAGAACAGATGCTCGTTGACGACGTTTCGGATAACAAGGCCATTGGTGAGCACGGTGCCGACTGGATTCTCAAGAATGCTGCTGGAGGTAAGGACCAGGTCAGCATCTTGACTCATTGTAACACTGGGTGAGTTTTTACTACACATAATCATGCACTTCACATACTGATTTTAATTGAGATCTCTGGCAACTGCTGGTTATGGTACTGCTCTCGGAGTCATCCGTTCTGTTCACGCCAGAGGATCACTCAAGAGAGCTTTCTGCAGCGAAACCAGACCTTACAACCAAGGATCACGTCTGACTGCTTTTGAACTGGTTCATGACAAGATCCCTGCAACTCTGGTGACAGACTCGATGGCTGCTGCATTGCTCCGTCTCAAGGGACCTACTGAGAACATTGCTGCTATCGTGGTTGGAGCCGACCGCGTCGCCGCCAACGGAGACACTGCCAACAAGATCGGTACCTACTCGTTGGCAATCTTGGCCAAGCACCACGGAGTCAAATTCTTGGTAGCAGCACCGCGCACTACCATCGATCTTGAGACCAAGTCTGGAGCAGACATTGTGATTGAAGAGAGAGCAGGCAAGGAGATGACGATGATCAAGGGCCCCTGCGTCAAGGGAGCATCGCTTGATCTGAAGCAGATCGAGACGGTCAGCATTGCTGCCAATGGGATTGACGTATGGAACCCTGCTTTCGACGTTACGCCGGCAGAATTGATCGATGGAGTCGTGACTGAGAAGGGAGTGGTAGAGAAGGGAGCAGATGGAGTGTTCCATTTCGAGGATATCTTTGCGGCTTCTGGATCTGAGGTGAAGCCCACGACTGTTGGAGGCCTTTGAAAGGCGACAAATGATACCCAAACGCGCGCAGATTCGACATAGACCGAGCTCTTTATATATACATGACGTCTCTACGAGACTGGTACCGGCCATCTGGCTCTTAGTACTGTAGGAATGATGTTTTTGACGACGTCTACGAGATGTGGCCCCAATTTTATTGTTGTTAGGCTGCTATGTGTAGCTGGCTTGAGTTGAGGTGGGACAGGCGGGCAGATCATGAGCCAGATTGAGTGTTTGGGTTGTGAGTTGTGCCATTGGATTGTGTGGAGGAAGAATCGGAATGATCTTGTTGACCGGTGGCAGCGAGGAGTTCGTCTATCTTTGCTTCGAGAGCAGAAAGGTGGTTCTCGAGAGCGGTGGCAGTTTGTTCGCCGCGGCTGAGTTCCTGGAATGCCTGGAAAGTCGTTTCAGTCAGGTCAGAGAAGATGGCCTGACTGCATGTTCTCGTACCTTGGCAAAGTCGGCATCCTGCAGGTCGTGCTCTGTCTCTCCGTTCTGCTTGGGCGGCATGGTGATTGTGGTAGTTGTGACTGCTTGTAGGAGTAGACCAGGGTCGGCCTTCACATGCAAGTCAAGCCCTCGAACAATCGGTGACGTGGGCCCTTGACATGGGTCGTGCACGGACCAGAATGGTTGCTCCTTCCTCGTGGCAGTTGCGGACGCGGAGGTTGCGTTGCCCAATCTCGACTTCCTCTTGAACGCGACGGTCAACGACCATGTTCTCGGGCTCAAACTCGTACCTGGGCGGTACCAATCAAGGCCGTCCAGGCCAGCAGCAATATGGCCAGCAACCCCAGCAGTCTTTCAGTGGCTTCGGCCCTCAGCCTACAGGTTACATGCAGCCGCAATACACCGGCATGCCTCCCATGCAGCAGCAGCAACAGTCTCTACAGCCACAGGCCACTGGCTACCCACCGCAACAGCAGCAGCCTCAGCAGAACCATTTCCAGGGTGGTCTCATGCCCCAGTATACCGGCTATCCTCCTCAGCAGCAACAGCAGCAACCGCCGCAGCAGCAGCAGTTTCAATCGCCCCAGCCGACTGCCGCCCCTCCGCAGCGACCTCAGCCTACCAGCATGACTTCGTCACAGATGGCCGACTCTTTCCGTACCACTCCTGCTCGTCAACAGTCCCAACCTACCCAGACCTCGTCTCAATCCTCCAAGATCCCGAACATCCGTCTGTCCTTCATCACCGCTCAGGACCAGTCCAAGTTCGAGCAGCTCTTCAAATCTGCCGTTGGAAATGACAAGGCTCTATCTGGTGACAAGGCCAAGGACCTTCTCCTTCGTTCAAAACTTCCCGGCGACGCCTTGTCCCAGATTTGGATGCTCTCGGATACCACCAAGTCTGGTCAATTGCTCTTCCCAGAGTTTGCCTTGGCCATGTACTTGTGCAACCTGAAGCTCACCGGAAAGGACCTCCCTGCCCAGCTTCCTGAAAGAGTTTTGAATGAGGTTTCTAGCATGGTCGATATCATCTCGTTCGGTGTTGCCGATGCACAGCCCGCCTCGCAGCCTGCAAGCAATGCACCCAGCTTCCCCGAAGTCCCCACTATCCAGGCACCTCAGCCTCAGGCTTCGAATAGCCAGCTTCTGTCGCAACTGAACCCTCAACCCACTGGCTTCCAGCCTCAACCCACCGGTTACCAGTCGCAACCTTTCCAACCTCAGCCTACTGGCCTCCAGCCTCAACAGACTGGCTTCCAACCTCAAGCCACGGGATACACTGGTCCTCGTCCTCCTATGCCTTCCATGCCCACTGGATTTGGTCAGGGCTTGTCGCCACAGCCTACTGGTTTCCCCATCGCACTTTTGAATGCTCAGCCCACCGGTCGTCCTGGTCAGTGGGGTCTTGTCAATGCCCCTGCTTCTGGTCTGCCCAATTTGCAAGCTCTTCAACAACAAATGATGCCTCAACCTGGTCGCGAGACGGGCTTCAGCACTGCTGGACTCCGTGGTAATGCCACAGTTCCATGGGCTATCACCAAGGATGAGAAGAAAATCTACGATGACATGTTCAAGGCTTGGGATGGTTTGAGCAAAGGCGCAATTAGCGGTGCCACAGCAATCGAGATCTTCGGTCAGAGTGGTCTCGAGAAGGACGACCTCGAACGCATCTGGACCCTGTCAGACCCTCATAACAGAGGCAAGCTCAATCTTGACGAATTTGCTGTAGCCATGCATTTGATCTACCGCAGACTGAACGGTTATCCTGTGCCAGCCAAGCTCCCTGCTGAGCTTGTGCCTCCTTCTACTCGAAACCTCAACGATGCCATTGGAACCATGAAATCGCATCTCTCACATGATGCACAATCAAGAAGAAGCACTGGCGCATTTTTGCAGCCTCAGAAGACTGGTGTCAGCTACCTAAAGAACCACTCTTTCGCAGGTGCAGGTGCAAGCATTGCCGGACCTCGCAAGGATGCCACCGTTTATAAGAACAACGATGAGGACGTTGGCTACCGCTCATCTGCACGTCGCCGCACAGGCGATCCTGGTCGTACTGCCTCTCCTGCTCAAGAGAAGCCTGCGGAAGAGATGTCGGTTGATCAATTAAAGAAGGCCATTCGTGAGAAACAGGTCCTCCTTGACGCCATGGACTTCGAGGACGAGGGCAGAGCCCACGAGGAGGATGCCCTTGATCGCAAGGATCGCAAGGAAGCAGATGAGCTCTACAGACGCATTCGTCGCATTCAAGAAGATATCGATGGCCACCCAAATTCTGGGTTCCGCACTACCGACTCGGATGCTGAACGTAGAGCGCTTAAGAGACAACTTCAGACCTTATCCGATCGCCTACCTGAGTTGGCTTCTCACGTGCGACGCTGCGAGAGGGCCATTGCAGATGCTCAGCTAGAATTGTTCCGCCTCAAGGATGCTAAGGCTAACCCCAGCTCAGCTCCTGCTATTGTGGGTACTGGACCTGGAGGAGCTGTGACTGAATCTGATCGCCTCAAGGCAAGAGCCAGGGCAATGATGCAAGCTCGTTCTGCCGCGCTCACAGGCAAGCCTGCTCCTGCTGCTGCTTCGGGTGATGATGGTGCTGGTGCTGCCAAGAGATTGGAAGATGAGAGTAACCGTGTCCGCCTTGAAAGAGAAGAGAACGAGAGAATGGTGCGCGATGTCGAGGACTCTGTCACTGAATTCAGCAGAACTATCGAGGCTAGTCTGAAGGAAGGCGTCGAAGACGCTGCGACCGAGCATGAGAGAAGAAGATGGGAAGATGGTCTTGGCGTTGAAGATGAGGTGAAGGATTTCATCTACGAGATGCAAAGAAGCAGCAGAACTGCTCGCATTAGAAAGGACGAGTAAGTTGCTAGGTTCGTGCTTTTGGTGGATATTCTGACCTTCCACAGGACTCCTAGCACTCGTGATCGTGTCGCGTCACCACGCGCAGAAGAGGTCAGCCGTAGTGGTAGCGCTCGTGTCGAGAGTCCCGCACCTAGAAGTGAAACACCTCGTGGAGGGTCTTACAACACTTACAAGACTGCAGAGGATCGCGCCGCTTTCATCAAGCAACAAGCTGAGCAACGCATGGCCGAACGTCTTGCTGCATTGGGTTTGAGAGCACCCACCAAGCCTGGCGAGTCTGCACAGCAGCGCCAGGAGCGTGAGCGTAAGGAACGTGAAGATCGCTTGCGCCAGGCGGAACAGGAAGATGCCCGCAGAGAGGAGGAGAGACAGCAGAGACTGGCTGGAGAAAGTATTGCACCTCCAACCCCTGAGAAGTCTCTCGGGAAGAAGGCACCTCCTGCTCCTGCACCTCGCAAGAACCGTGGCGACTCTGTTGGCAAGCAAGAGGAGCAGCAAGCCAAGGCCGAGGCTCACAGATTCGAGCAGCAGCAAATGGAGCAGGCCATCAAAGAGCAACAGTCAGCTCAAGCATCGGAGACCAAGGAACTTGAGGATGAGGAGCGTCGTCAAGAAGAAGAGCTCCGCAAAGAGCGCGAGGCTGCTGCTGAACGTCTTCGCGCACTCGAAGAGCAAGTCCGTCAGGGCAAACTCAAGAAGGCAGAGGAGAAGAAAAGGAGACAAGCAGCTTCCAAGGAGGCCGAAGAGAAGGAAGCTCGTCTTGCTGCTCAACGTGCTGAAATCGAAGCTGCTAGGGAAAGAGAGCGACAATTACAGCTGCAGCTTGAGAGCATGAACGACGACAGCTCGGACGATGACGATGGACCTCAGACCATTACTCCTATGGAAAGCACGCCCGCTGCTAGCCAGGAGCTCCCGAGAGAAGTGTCTCCCGCACCTCCAGTCGAAGCTGCACCTGCACCTCCGAGCGCTCCTGCCCCTCCACCGGTGCCCACCACGGTCATCAGTCCTCCAGAGGAATCGAAGAATCCGTTCTTCAGAAGCATGAACCAGCCCGCGGCTCCTTCTGCACCTATAGCAGCGCCTGCTGCCGCTGATACCAACCCTTTCCACCGTTTCACCCAGCAGGATACCAACAAGACTGCCCTACCTGAGCCCGCAGCGCCGTCGGCGCGTCGCACTGCCAAACCAGCAGATGACGATGATTGGTCTGTTGTCAATTCCGAGTCCTCTGACGACGAGGACGACGATGGTCCCACTGGTGGCAGCGCGAAACAACTCGCCTCAATGCTCTTTGGAACTATGGCACCACCACGCCCACTATCGGCCATGGAGAACAGTTCGCCTGCTTCTGCCTCACCCGTGCCTCCTGCAACCTTGCCACCGCTCCCTCCACCAACACCCGACGTGCCTGCTCCACCACCCATGCCAGAAGGCGGCGTTGTGCCACCTGCTCCCCCACCACCACCGCCAATGCCTTCTACTGGCGCACCACCTCCTCCTCCAATGCCCACAGGCGGTGCTCCTCCACCACCTCCTATGCCTGCTGGCGGCGCGCCCCCACCTCCTCCCATGCCTTCGGCTCCTGCAGCTGGAGGCGGTGCCAAACCTAACATTTCTGGCTTGTTGGGAGAGATCCAGCTGGGTAAGGGACTTAAGAAGACAGTCACGAAGGATAGGAGTACTTCGGCCACTGCCGGTCGTGTCTTGGGTTAGAGAATTAGTAGTGTTCTTGTTTTTTTGTATGTCATTTATTCTGTATCAAAGGTTTTGCGATACCACAGATTGTGGCGGATTTATGTCCATGTTGTATGTGTGTCTTCATTTGTTCGGAAACTATAGAAGGGAGTAGAGATGGTTGTTTGAGCAGTATTGATATAGTAGTAGACCATTGCCGTAAAGCCTTTGTCCTTCTCATCGATTTCTTTGTCGAGCAATGTTATTGAAGCGTGTGTGACAGGGTGATACCATTATCAATGCCTCAAAGCACCATTTCGCCAGAAACGACAGCCACATCGACAAATTTGTATATCTAAACAGACTATAGTAAGGAAGCTCATGGACTATATATGCCGTATTGTTTCGGTGTGCGCAGCAGCGAGTTGTGGTGTACTAGATCGCAAAATGTAGAAATGATGAAGTGGTCTCTGGAAAGCTGGCTCAGCAACACCATCTTGGGACGGTACAAATGTGACTGAAGGGACATGGGATCGCCGAATAAAAACAAAGGAGGAGAGAGGGAGGAAGTGCGATACGTCTACGCATAGTCTCTATGACCTGAGAGCTTCATTGGTTGTGTTGCCTTCATCTTCGTGTAGCGACATTTCAGCAGACGGGTGCTCGAGAAGATCTCAACATGTCTAAAACTTGCACCACAGTCAGCGTCACCGAATCACGGTTGTGTAAAGCATGAGGTGAACGTAGCACTTTTCCCTCTTCGGGGAATGACTTTTTTCTACATGAAAGTATAGAAATGGTATCGAGCTATAATCGAAGCAATCGCCTCCGCATGCAGGAAAAAGGGAAAAAGAAAAACAACAAGAACATCCCTAGTACACCCAAACCGTTCCTCAAACCCTCTGGATCTCATGCGATGTTTCCATCTGACGAGGAGTAAGAAAGGATTTGGGTCGGTCCGGCAAGACAGAAATGCTTGTGTGGTTGCAGTCAAAAGAAGAAAAAGCGAATTTCGTCAAATCGTCATCGGATGAGGCAGTGACTGGTGCACCCTCGGGAGAAGGAAGAAGCGGCCACGTACAAGGGATGTCGGGGTTAAGAAAGGTAAGAAAGAGTAGCGAGAATTGAGATATTAGTTGTCGTGGCGAGCAACCATGGGTGATAGAGGACAGAGGCGCAAGGTGATGTGACTGAAAAGAAACTTTTCTGAAAAGACACAAGACAGCGCATCCCCAAAGACAATAAATCAAGCATGCGCAGGTGCAGAGACATGGGCGAACTAAGCATCCTGAGGAGGCATCTGGCTTCTTCTCATCTTCTCGGCTTCAAGGTTCTCGTAAAGCAGGTAAAGGGCCTTCTCGTTGGCACTTGAGGATCCAGTAATAGTGAACATCCTCTCGCCAGACTCGTCATGGGGGGCCTTGGCAATTGAGATACGAGCGCCGGAGCTCTTGCGGATCTCAGAGATCTTGCTGCCTCCACGACCAATGATGCAACCAACCATGTCGGCAGGAATGCTGATGTTCTGGGTTTGAATGTCCTCATCGTCTTCGGCAGCGATAGGTGCGGGAGCGCGGGGAGCAGAGTCGCGACGTGTGTAGGCGGCAGGGGCATCGCTGAAGTCGGTGCCGTTGCCGGTGCGGTTGTAAGAGCGGCCACCAGAGGGGTACGAAGAGCCGTTGCTAGCAGGGGCACCACTAGCACCACCGGAGACTCTGACGGCAGGGTTGTAGAGGATGGTGCCGTAGCCACGCTGTTCGTCGTCGACCAGGCACTTGCCGATCTCCCAGACAGCCTTCTGGATGCCGTCAGGTGTGCCTTGGATTTCAACAATGCGCTCGGTTGACTGGGGAAGCATTTCCTTCTGGGCGACCATACGAACTCCAGAAGCGTCCTGGATTTGCTTGATCTTGAGACCTTGGCGACCGATGATAGTGCCCATTTGGTTGTGCGAGATGAGAAGACGGACAGCTAGAAGGGGATTAGTTGGAGACATGGAACAGAAGTGATGCGACGTACGGTGGGTGTTGGGGTTAGAGGCGACACCGCCCATGCCGAGCTGAGGGACGCCCTTGAGCAAGCCATCAGCTACGTGACCGTAGGCAGAAGCGACGGCATCCAAGGGGCCGAGAACGGTCAGGACACGGTCGTGAACACCGGGGACGACCTTGCTGACGCCGGCGCGGACACCAGTCTTGTCGCGGAGCTCGGCGACGTTCTGGCCAGCTTTTCCAATGATGACGCCTGCTTCCTTAGAGGAGACGATAGCTCTCAGAGTAAGCTGAGCGAGGGCGTATTCGTCGTCGGTGCGAGGAGGGGCATCTTCGTTGTTCTCGAGGTGGAGACCGTCGAGGGCGGCATCAATGTGCTGTTCGTCTGACATGTTGATATAGAGGTCGAGCGATGAATGACGAGACACGAGGTGCTAGGCGATTCGAAGACAAGACGTGGGATGATGAGAGTGGATGTGAGGTGGGTGACAGGAAGGTCGAGATGTGGAAGAAAGCGGGTTCGTGAGGAGGTGCGACTGTGTTTGTATGGCCGATTAGCAGGCGCAATCAAGAAGGTGGATGATTGAGAATTTGCGTACGAGGAAGGAGAAGAGGTAGTGAGGAGGAAGGGGCGATCGAGAGGAGCGAGGTGCACACAAGTCGAGAGAGAGGGCGGATTATGGCGAGACAAGATGGAAGGGGAGGATGAGCAAAGGACGCAGAGTGAGGAGGTTCGCGGCGGCAGCTGCGAGCGAACCCCACTGTTGTCCGCATGTGGTTGGTCGCAAGTGCCATGTGCAGCGCAAACATCAAAGTCAATCTTGTGCTTCTCGCACGACCGCCTTTACTGCATATCCATTTGTGTTTGCCTTGTTGCCTTGTATCTACGTTGCGCTCCTCGAGACCTGTGACCTCTTGTCTATCTCTGTCTCGGTCCTCTTGTTTGCTTGAGCTGTTCTAGTGAGACATCTACAATGACAGTTCATGAAGGTTCTGCAGATGCTAGAAACAAACATCAATGACAATTCAAACTGCTCTCATATCATGCTCTACATCAATGACAATAGTGACTGCATCCATCACCTGAGTTTCACAGGCCTTGAGGAAACGACATGGAGCTGGATGGGTAGCCGGCGGAGGGCAGTCGGTGGAGGAGGGTGCAAGGGCCACAAAACCGCAGACTTGGCGTGAAGAGCGCTGGCTGGAAATGTTAATTCATCGCCTGCATTCGCGACAAGGGCCTATACTCGTCGTCAAGCCCTCGGTCTGTCACAACCGTCCCTCATACAACTTCACAATGTCTGTTCCGAGCAGACTCTTCTCGCAGGGCTTGCAGATTCGCCAATCGAGCCTACCGCCGCCATTCCTCCTCCCATCTCTCTTCACCTCTTCATTCTCGACAACGAGCCCGGCATCCGCTCGTCGTGACGGCAACAGGATCAGAGGTGTATCTGCCCTTCGTCGCACTGGTCTTCGCCCTCGCCAGACCCTTTCTGTCAAGCCCGAGGACCTGCCTAAGCCCGTCACCGATAGCAAACAGCGTTCCCAGGTCGATGTAGACCCCGATCACGGTCTATGGGGCTTCTTCAACCGCGACAGATACCCATTTGCAACTCCCGATTATGACAGCAGCCACGGACGAGCATGGACTATTGTTGAGCTGAGAGCGAAGGACTTTGAGGATTTGCACAAGTTGTGGTGGGTCTGTGTCCGGGAAAGGAACAGGCTTGCGACCGAAAGATATGCAAGAAAAAAGGCGAAGCCAGGTTACGGTGACTACGAGTCTGAAGAAAGAGAATTCCAGGTAGGTCCAGTGCACTCACAAAGAAGTACAAGCTCTCTGACGCCTTCAAGGTCAAACTCACCCAAAGGGCAATTAAGCACGTTCTTACTGAGCGCTGGTACGCTTGGGAAGATGCTCGCATGCTTGCTGAGTCTGACCCCAGTGTCAACCTTTTCGCTGCTGAAGGCGAGCCGTCGTACACGCCCGAGCAGGTAGATTTCATGGTACGTTGCGCGACATGCAATTCTAGTGGTATCAACTGACTTTGTTTGTGCAGGAGTATGAAGAGCCTCAACCAACACAGGCCGAGCAACAGTCTCTACCAGACGGTCAATCACAAATCATGCCTGAGCAGACCAAGGCACAGCAAGAGACGCGGGTGTGAAAACAACCCCCTGTATCTATATCTTAACCGAGTGTATTATGACAAGTTGTACAACAAAATTTAAGGAAAATGAATGGATTCAAAAGTCAATATAAAGGTCAAATAAATGGCAGTAGTTTATTGCAGGCGGAGGCTTTGGCCAAGCCCCTGTTAATCTCTCGAAACAAACCAACGTCACTAGACGAGCTTCCCGCCTCGCTCTCTTCCAGACAACTTTCTACCACCATTTACCGTCCGATTGTCTTGTTTCTTTCCCCCAAACACTGTAGTCTTTGATACCCCATCTCATAACAAACATGGAGGATATCGCCCCCGAGTACGATGTCGTTGTGCTTGGCACAGGTATGGTAACCCCGCACTCGCCCTGTAGCGGTCAACAGAGCTAACCATGGCCATGAAGGTCTTACCGAATGTGTGCTCTCTGGGTGAGAAGTCATGGACAGTGCGATGTGGGAAGAGAAGCTAACCAGCCGACAGTGTGCTGAGTGTCAAGGGCAAGAAGGTGCTGCACATCGACCGCAACGACCACTACGGCGGGTGTGTACCCCTCCTCCTCTCCCTTATGATCTACCATGCTAACCGCGGCGCAGTGAGGCTGCATCCATCAACATCGAAGCCGTATGATTCCTTCGACCATGCTTTCACCACACTTTACTTATTCTGTTATCGCAGCTCTTCAAGAAGTACGGCAACGACAACGGCAGCGAGCCATGGAAGAAGTACGGCCGCCCCAACGACTGGAACATCGACCTTGTTCCCAAGCTCCTCATGTCCAACGGAGAACTCACCAACATTCTTGTCTCGACCGATGTCACCAGATACCTCGAATTTAAGCAGATCGCTGGCAGTTACGTCCAGACTGGCGCTGGAAACAAAGCCAACGTCGCAAAGGTCCCCTCGGATGCCGCAGAGGCTCTCCGCAGTCCCCTGATGGGTCTTTTCGAGAAGAGAAGAGCAAAGAAGTTCCTGGAGTTCGTTGGCGCATACAAGGAGGAGGACCCGGCCACTCACAATGGTGCGTTACAACATGTCTGGCGGAATGGACCACAGGCTGACATCTGGGATAGGCATGAACTTGAACCAGTCCACCATGAAGGAGGTTTACGACAAATTCGGTCTCGAGGCATCAACAAGAGATTTCATCGGTCACAGCATGGCTCTGTACACAACCGATGACTACATCAACCAGAAGGGTGCTGCCAAGGAAGCCATCGAGCGTATCAGACTCTACGTCAACTCGATGGCCAGATACGGAAAGTCACCCTACATCTACCCTCTTTACGGTCTGGGCGAACTTCCTCAGGGCTTCGCTCGTCTCAGTGCCATCTACGGCGGAACCTACATGCTCAACACTGATGTCGACGAAGTGCTTTACGAGAATGGCAAGGCTGTCGGTATCAAGGCAACTATGAAGGAGCGTGATGCGGAGGGTGAGGGCATGACCTTCACAACAAAGTGCAGCAAGATCCTGGCAGACCCCTCGTACTTCCCCAACAAGGTCAAGCCCGTTGGTCACCTGTTGAAGGCTATCTGCATTCTGAACCACCCCATCGACAAGACCGACAACTCGGACTCTGTCCAGCTTATCATCCCTCAGTCGCAGATTGGCAGAAAGCACGGTAAGTCGATGAGAAAACTATGGCAAGTCAACCACAGAGCTGACAAGTAACAGACGTGTACGTTGCCATGGTTTCGTGGGCACACAACGTAGCTCCCAAGGGCTACTACATTGCTATTGTCTCAACCATTGCCGAGGGCGACAGCAACCACCACCTCGAGCTGCAGGCTGGATTCGATCGTCTCGGCAAGATCGAGGAGAAGTTCATGGGACCTCCCATCCCCATTTACGAGCCTCTTGAGAGCGGAGAGAACGACAACATCTTCATCTCGAGAAGCTACGACGCAACCAGTCACTTCGAGACCACCACAGGTAAGATGATTCTGGAATCAATGAGTTGCGAGTATGCTAACACGGCTGCACAGACGACATTCGTGACATCTACCGAAGAGCAGAGGGCCACGAGTTGGTGGTTGAGGGTCTGCGCGAGGGACAGAACCTGGTTGCTGAGGAGTAATGGAGTGCAGTCACTTAGAGAGCAAACAGTCACCAGCGTGAATGTTATATTTGTTTTTTCTTTTCTCGAATTAATTGCATGTTTGACATGTGATGAAGCTTCGGGAGGGGTTCGGTCGGCTGCAGCTGCCCGTCGGGCGTCGGTGGTAAACAAAGTGATCGTAAACAAGCCCGTCGCAGAAAACACTCTTGACGACCATACAACATACACGCAGTGGCCCAGCGCCAGCAACGACAAGATGAGGGTCATCGAAGTCATCATCGACGGCTTCAAGTCGTATGCCGTCCGCACCGTCATCTCTGGCTGGTGCGTGTTCCTGTACGCTTCCTGTACTGACAGACGACTGACTTGCGCAAAGGGACGAGAGCTTCAACTCCATCACCGGCCTGAACGGTAGTGGCAAGTCCAACATCCTCGACTCGATATGTTTCGTTCTCGGTATCACCAACATGACGACCGTCCGCGCCCAGAACCTGCAGGACCTCATCTACAAGCGCGGTCAGGCCGGTGTCACAAAAGCCTCGGTGACCATCGTCTTTGACAACAAGGACAAGGCAAAGTCGCCCATCGGTTTTGAGGACTACCCTACCATTTCCGTCACTCGCCAAATCGTCCTCGGTGGCACTTCCAAATACCTCATCAACGGCCACCGTGCTCAGCAAACCACCGTACAGAACCTTTTCCAATCCGTCCAACTCAACATCAACAATCCCAATTTCTTGATTATGCAGGGGCGCATCACCAAAGTCCTGAACATGAAGAAGGAGGAAATTCTTGGAATGGTCGAGGAGGCTGCAGGCACACGTATGTTTGAGGATCGCAGAGACAAAGCTTTCCGTACCATGGCAAAGAAAGAAATGAAGGTACAAGAGATTATGGAGCTCCTGCGAGACGAAATTGAGCCCAAGCTGGACAAATTGCGACAAGAAAAACGAGCCTTCCTCGACTTCCAACAAACGCAGAATGACTTGGAGCGCCTGACACGACTTGTTGTGGCATATGATTATCTCAAGAGCAAGGAGAAGCTTCGCATGAGCGAAAAGGATCTTAACGACAAGAGACAGAGAGCCATGTTCCTGGAGAGCAACGCCGAGAAGCTGAAGAACGAGATCGCCTTCCTGCAGGAAGATATGGACAAGGTCAAAGCTGCACGAGATAAGGAGTTGAGAAAGGGTGGTAAATTCCAGGCACTGGAGGACAAAGTCAAGGAACACTCTCATGAGTTGGTCAGATTGACCACAGTCTTGGATCTGAAGAAGTCAAGCATGGCTGAGGAGAGCGAGAACCGCGCAAAGAGCCAGGCAACCGTGCAAGAATTGAGCAAACAGCTCGAACAAAAGTCCCACCTACACAAGCAACTCCAGGAACGTTACGATGCTGCCAACGCCGAGCTTCAGAAGCAGACAGCAGAGGTCGAGCAAAAAGAGGAACTTCTCCAGACATTACAAACAGGTGTCGCATCCAAGGAAGGTCAGGAAGGTGGATACCAAGGCCAACTTCAGGACGCCCGCAACCGACTGAGTGCTGCGTCAACCGAACAAGAACAAGCAAAACTCAAAATTTCGCATCTGGAAAAACGCCTGAAGGAAGATGAGCCTCGTGCCAAAAAGGCAGAAAAGGAGAACGCTGGCCTGTTGAAATCACTCGATGGCCTTCGCTCTCAGGCAAGGGAGCTGGAGGCTGAGCTCGCAAAGATCGGCTACGAGTCTGGACGTGAAGAGGCTATGCGCAAAGAACAATCTCAGCTACAACAACGTATCCGAGAATTGAAAGAGCAGGCCGATGGTCTAAAGAGAAGAGTAGCGAACATTGACTTTAGCTACAGCGATCCAACACCTAATTTCGATCGTTCAAAGGTCAAGGGCTTGGTGGCACAGCTGTTCAATTTGGACAAAAACTTCACACAAGCAGGCACAGCTCTTGAGATTTGCGCTGGAGGTCGCTTGTACAACGTTGTAGTTGATACAGCTCAGACTGGTACACAGCTACTGCAAAACGGCAAGTTGAAGAAGAGAGTGACGATTATTCCGTTAAACAAAATCTCTGCCTTCCGCGCTGCTTCTGAGGTAATTCTGAGTCGTACACGCTTTGGAAAACCATGGTACTAATTGATCGCAGAAAATTGGTGCTGCCAGAAACATGTCAAACAACAAATGCGATCTTGCGCTCAACCTAATTGGATACGAGGACGAGGTCAACGCCGCAATGGAGTACGTGTTCGGAAACACACTCATTTGCGAGGATGCTGCAACTGCCAAGAAGGTCACCTTCGACCCTGCTGTTCGCATGAAGAGTGTCACACTGGAGGGTGATGTTTACGATCCTTCCGGTACTCTGTCTGGTGGTAGCTCACCGAAGACAAGCGGTGTACTGGTCACTCTTCAGCAATTGAACGAAATCACACGAGAACTCGACTCAAGACAGGCGGCTCTGCATCAACTACAATCCATTATGGCACAAGAGAAGCAGAAGCTCGATGCTGCGAGGAGCTTGAAGCAAAAGTTCGATCTCAAGAGCCATGAGATCTCGCTTGCTGAGCAGCAAATCAACGGCAACTCGTCGTCCTCGGTAAGTCATCATTCGAGTAATGATCATGGACTCTCTACTGACATAAGTACACAGATCATTCAAGCCATTGCTGACACCAAAGCCGGTATTGTTGAGCTTAAACAAAGCATTGTCGAAGCCAAAGTACGCCAAGATGAGGCAGCAAAAGAGGTTAAACGCATCGAAAAGGATATGCATGACTTCAACAATAACAAGGATAGCAAGCTTGTCGAACTCCAAACGGCGCTTGACAAACTCAAGAAGTCACTCAGCAAGAATTCTGCTTCGATCAGGCCTTTACAGCAAGAAGTGAGAGATGCCATGCTTGAGGCAGAGCAATGTGGCAGCGATCTTGCAGCCGCTCAAGAGCAGTTCCAGGATGCAGAAGTTAATCTCAAGACGCAACAAGAAGAGCTGAAGTCATTGATGACTGAAGGACAAGCTGTCAAGAACGCACACGACTACGCCCAAGCACAATTGGATGATGAGCGAAAGAAACTCTCTGGTTACGATACCGAGCTCGCAGATCTCGAAGCTGCCTCACGATCCAAATCCGCACAAATCACAGAGGAAGCGCTTGAGGCACAGAAGCTTGGTCACCAGATCGAGAACTTTGCAAAGCAACAGCAAGCGGCCAATCAAACATTACAAACCATGGAGAAGGAACACGAATGGATCGCTGACGAAGTCGACTCTTTCGGCCGACCCAACACTCCATACGACTTCAACGGTATGAACATGGCAGAGAGCAAACGCTCGCTTGCTGGCCTAAGCGAACGCTTCCAAGGCATGAAGAAGAAGATCAACCCTAAGGTCATGAACATGATCGACAGTGTTGAGAAGAAGGAAGCATCCCTGAAGAACATGATGCGCACAGTCATCCGTGACAAGAAGAAGATCGAGGAAACCATTGCTCAATTGGACGAGTACAAGAAAGAAGCCTTGCACAAGACTTGGAGCAAAGTCAACGTCGACTTTGGCAACATCTTCAACGATCTGCTACCAGGTGGCAACACAGCAAAGCTCGATCCACCAGAGGACAGCGGCGACATCTCCAAGGGTCTGGAGGTCAAGGTCTGCCTGGGCAAAGTGTGGAAACAATCTCTGACTGAGCTTTCTGGTGGACAACGTTCGCTTATTGCTCTCTCGCTCATCCTCGCTCTGTTGCAATATTCGCCTGCACCCATGTACATTCTTGACGAAGTCGATGCCGCGTTGGATCTTTCGCACACACAAAATATTGGTCGCTTGATCAAGACAAGGTTCAAGGGCAGTCAGTTCATTGTCGTCAGTTTGAAAGACGGCATGTTCCAGAATGCCAACAAGATCTTCAAGACAAGGTTCTCGGATGGTACGTCGGTGGTACAGGTGCTTACGCCAGGGGATTTGAAGTAAGAGAGGGTTGGTCTTCTTGCCTTCCTCGCCGGATGTCTTTTTCGTATTGTCAGTTGGGTTTGATGTTGTGGATGATCTTTCTTGTCCTTCCGTTCTTTGGTGGTGGGTTTGGTTGTTTCTGGGTATTGGAAGGGTTGGGAGTTTTTGCTTTGTGGTTCAAGAGTCATGAGAGAAGAGATATCCACGTGTACATGTTGTTACTATACACTCTGTTTTCATTTCTACTTTTAGATCAATCGTGTTTTGACAGTTCTGCAACCCCTCTATCCAGGCTACAAGATCATTGGCTTCTCTAGCAAATTCAACCTTGCAGCAAACCACTATTCACTCGCGACTGTCAGCCGCAAACCCGTACTCAGAGAGACTTGGGATTTGATCACTGTCAATTTACGGCATTGATCAATATCTCATCAAGAATCCACTTGAAGTTTTACGACTCGAGTAGAAGTACTAATCTTGGACCCGAAGACAGGGTTACCACTTCACCTATCAGATTGATACCGTTTGCAATCCCACCAAACAAACAGCAAACACAACACAGTCTCACAATCACTTGAGTGAGAGATTTCAAGAGCCCTCTGGAAGGCCCTAGAAGACCGCGGAAGGCTCCTGCCAGCCAAACAACATAAACATGCTTACATAATCCGTGTCCTGC
Organism: Aureobasidium sp. EXF-12298; assembly: GCA_024195555.1. Lineage (NCBI taxonomy): Eukaryota > Fungi > Ascomycota > Dothideomycetes > Dothideales > Saccotheciaceae > Aureobasidium > Aureobasidium sp. EXF-12298. The sequence goes on along the minus strand of SWBJ01000060.1, from coordinate 150,285 downwards.
TCTCACTACTATATAAGCTGCCTCCTCTTCCTCGCTCTTTCCTCTCTTCTTTCCTCTTCAAGTCTCTTGCAATTTATTGCTTAGATCAAGTGTAGTATCTGTTCTTCATAGTTTAATCGCTGTGACCGGTCTACGGGCCGTCTTCAATGATTATTCTTCTTTTTGGAACAGAGGCTGGAAGATGCTCTGGGCTTGCTCACCATCTTCTGGCACAGTGTCGCTTGTATTGCACTACCTCGAGCTGACGCGAATACTTCTTTTTCTTTTCATTGGTCTTTTCTGGCTGCTGCAACAGCTGGGGATCGAAGAAGAGTTTCTTGAGTTGGAGGTGTGATCGCGAATGGATCGTATGTTTATACATCTGTCGAGGCGGTCCAGAATATTGCGCCGAGCGCGCTTCAGGTTCAGAAACGATGTGTCGTGCGCACTGGATGTAATTAGCAACAGATGTTTACCAAGTGCCAGGGGGGGCTGGTCTAGGGCTCAATGAAGGTGTGTGCGAGAACGATATGACCAAGATCTGAGATAGACCTAGAGAAACGAGCACCTGTGCAAGTGTATGTAGTTGAGCTCGTGTGTCATGATCTGAAGTCGGAGGCGCAGGTGCTTGCGCTCACGGACCTAAAGTGAAAGAGTTTCGGTCTCCTCTGCCTTGCTTATGTTTGAGCATCTTTTATCCTGAATTGTCCTACTTCCTCCTTTCTCTCACGCACAAGTCCTGGTATAGTGACTGAATTGCACGAGTTACGCTTTTGACTTTTATGGTAGCCATGTCCAGGGTAAATCCTTCACAAGCTCAAGAGCTGGAGACTTTGAGACTCGAGCCAATGTCTTTGGATTCGATGACAATGCAACATCTAGCCTCTTGACAAGAACGAGGGTGTGAAGCGCTCGGGAGACGGCTATGGACAGAGATGGATTGTTAATGTCCTCGGAGGCATGGTTCGAGAAAGAGTCAAACAACTACAGGCCACGCAAGCAAGTGACATTCAACTATGGAAATAAAAATGGAAATGACAAAAAGAGAAGCTGTGCTGCTGAACATGGGAATTGTAAGGAGCCTCGCACGTCATGAGAATTCCAAAGTCCCCGAGGCACAGCACAGACTCCTTCGACCGTTGGCCGGCGATGAAGCTTCCTCAAGACATGGGGTCTGTTACGCACCAGAAAGCGCTGCGTATTTCGTTCCCCGTTTCTCTCGCTCTTCCACTTCCGTCGTGCCTCAAATTTGATCGTCATGCACCCGCTCAGACAGGCTCACTAGCGGTGTGCTCGTAGCTCGTACAAGGCAAGCTTGCTCCACGGACCCTGCCTGCGGAGCTTATGGAACTCAAAATCATGCCACGACATGTGTAGCGTCGAGCCTGGAGCTCTGCCTCTGCAGATCTATACAATCAAATCTAACCACTGTTGATTGTGCTGCACTCAATCGCCGCCATCTGAGCGCGTCGCAGAGCTGTATTCCTCTGGTCCTTGAGCTCCACGAAGCTATTGACCAATGTTGTACCTGCTTGCAACGTTTGGACTCACTTTCCGGCGCACCCGGATTGACGTCGTTTCTCCAGCTTCTTCATCGCATCGTTCGTCCGCCATTTAACAACAACGTTAAACCTTCTTGGCCGCTGCTAGACTGGAGCATCGACAATGGAAGCTATGACTTCCAGACCCTATGGCCAACCGCAGGATTAAAATCAATCCGAGATACGATCTTATCTGAGTCAATCAGCCAGAGTTCATGGTTGGCAGAACTGCCACTAAGCCCGATCATCTCCAACTTGTATGCGCCGTTTGCTGATCGTATTTAACCTTAAGAACTACCTTAACTTTGAATTGGCGCATGACCCTCAAAATTCAACCGGGCCAATAAATTATGTTGACACTTCCCGTTCTGAGACACAAAAGCGTGGGTGGCTTATCACCGTCACAACATCTTGCTCCAAGAATGACAAAAAGCTATGGAAAACGGCCTGAGGCTCTCTTGGAGGAATGGTCGATCGCTGTTATGTTTTGGACTGCCAGGGCGAGAGCGTAGCTATATAAACATAGAGCTCGCCCTCATCTTGTTGATCATCCAGCTCAGTTACATTCACAGCTTTACTACTATCCTTACCTTCAAATCCCTTCAAACATCTCCTCCAATTCACAATGAAGGCCTCAATCATCAGCACCGCCGTCCTGGCCACCGCAGCTTCTGCTGCACCTGCTCTCGTCAAGCGCCAGAGCTCTGACATTGATGGGTAAGAAACATCGATTGAAGATATCAGTGAGCTCTTGACTAACTGTTGCAGCACTATCCTGAACTACGCCCTGACCCTTGAGCACCTCGAGGCCACCTTCTACCGCGAGGCACTTGCCAACTTCACCGCACAAGACTTCGCTGCTGCAGGCTTCAACGAGACCGACTTCTACAAGAACCTCCAAATGATTGCCCGCGATGAGCAGACCCACGTCGACTTCTTGACCACCGCCCTGAAGGGAGCTGGCGTCACACCCGTCGAAGAGTGCACATACGACTTTGGCAACCTCACTCCTGCATCCTTCCTGGCCACCGCATCCATCATCGAGGGTGTCGGTGTGAGCGCCTACCTCGGCGCCGCCGCTCTCATCACCAAAAAGGCCTACCTCACCGCAGCCGGCAGCATTCTGACCGTCGAAGCCCGCCACGACGCCTTCATCCGCGGCAACATCGATGAGTCGCCCTTCCCCCAGCCTTTCGACGTTCCCCTCGACTTCGACCAGGTCTACTCGCTTGCCGCTCCCTTCATCAAGTCTTGCCCTGCTTCCAACCCTATGCTCCCCGTCAAGGCCTTCCCCACACTCAGCGTGGCCAAGAACGTCACCATGCCCGTCATGCAGGGCGAGTTCATCACCTTCGAGGTCGCCGCTGACATGAAGGTCCCTGCTGGTCCTCTGTTCGTTGCCTTCCCTCTGGCAACTGGCACCATGTTCTCAGCTGCCATTGTCCAGGACTGCATGATCACTGTCAGAGTCCCTGTTAGCATTGATGGCCCTGCTGGCGAGTCGTTCGCTATCTTGACCACCAACTCCACTGCTGTCTCCGATGACAACACTGTTGCTGGCCCCGCTGTTGTTGAGATTATGCCTCTTGCTGTTTAAATGCATCTCTTATCTTGGGGTGATTTTCTTCCAGAGACTCAATCGGGGTTGATTGGTCTTTGATGACATATTTCGTATCTCTCTTATATCTAATGTATTCTTATCTGTAATCATCATGAAGTCGATTTTTCCAAAATGAATACTCCCTTGAAAGTTCCAAATGTGAGTGCCAGCGTTTTGATCATCTGTCCTCCCTGTATGATAGATTCTGTAACTCCACCGATTGCGACTATAGCCAAGGACAAGATGGAGACTATCAAAAGGCATAATTGTCTTCGAGGTAGAGGCGTGTCTATTGAGAGTCGACAATTTGTTGCTTCTCAGTGGATACTGTCTTGATTGCTGTTACTATTGTGCATTTCTATCGCTATGCGCATCACATACTTCAGTATAAGGGGAGAGTAGTAGCAGATAGAGTAGACCCTGATATGTTCAACGGAACGTGTGACATACATATGGTATGTCTGATGAGTATACTGACTGACCAAACAAGAGTGATTTTTCGAGTTCGTATTCTTTCCAGCCACAAGAACTCACAACCAGCCCAAATCTTCACAAATCGGGTTCCTCCTCCAGAAGAGGGGGATAACACAAAGGGTTGCCATCGCGTTCTCGCTTAGCTTCAACCTCTTGCAATGCGGTGTAAATACCGGTATAGCTGACGAACATCTTGTACTCTCTACCTAGACCAGGTCGCTCGGTTTCGACTTGAGTGTTCGTGAGGTGGAAGGCGAGTCGGCAAGTACAAGTAAGTCCTGTATATTCCTTTGGCTGCATGAAGCCCAAGATTTTGTATACAAGTTCGTACGGAAGGGTGGTGAAAAGCTTCGACGACGTCGACAGTATTGGTTTCTTTAGGATTTGTCTTCGTGTGTAATGGCCGGGCATGTGAGGGACATCCTCGTTGTCGCTCTCTACACCGCAGCGACGGCGGATGACGATTGCCACGTCCGGAGGCCAAAAGAAAGTCGCGTCTCTAATGGGCCACTTGGGCTTGTTGTTGGATATGGTAGGTTGCTGGGCCTCTGTTTGTGCGGGCCCTGGAGGACCTGTCACAAGTCCTGATCTAAGTCTCATTGTTCATTTGTTGGTTTGAATGATACTTGCGCTCAGCTTCTTGGTGTGCCGTACAAATTGAAGAGTAAGAAAAGAAGATAGGAACAGGCATCAAGCCAATACTCGTAGGCAAGCATAGCCCGTGCTCTGCTGACTCATTTAGATTAATCTAACAACTGATCCTTCATCGGATGCAGCTGCTTGTAGACACATCATGGTGTGACAGCTGACAAACCTGGGCACGACTACCATGTTTGGAAGAGCTATCTCGACTTCTTTGAAGTCAGTGTATCGTCGCTTATGTCTCTTACCTCACCTGTTACTAGATATTAAACACCACAAGAGCGAGAACTAAGACATTTAATGGCATTTGCTGATTGGGAAACTGCACACTTATCGAAAGGAGTATTCATCAGGTCAGAGCGGAGAACATGCGGTGATTGCTGCGAGTCTCCGTTCTGGCGAGATATTGACCGTGATGGCATGAAGTTCATATCTGATCCGGTCTTGGATCTTTCCGACCAATGTTCTAGTCTCGACAAAAGGTCTCTATCAGGCATGGCAAGGGGTAAGTAAGTATAGTTGATCCTGTGTGACTCTTGCCTTGTCCAACAGGCAAGTGCAGATGTTCGACCATGTTGAGTGGAACTCTTGGCACTCCGGTAGCCGGCTAAACCCCGGATATATGCCCATTTGCAGGCTTCAATGCAAAAATCATCACCACCACTTTTGCCCTCTTTTTCTGACCTCTTGAAGAGCAGCAAATGGCAAAAAAGGGTCTCGCCGGGAATCGAACCCGGGACCACTCGCAATTGGCTTAGAGTTTTCAAGATGCTGATGCATCTCCCTAAGCGAGTATCATACCGCTAGACCACGAGACCGGTGATCACTTTTGATGTGATTGATGGTGATGAGACTGGCAAAACGGTTTATAAACAACGATGTTGTCCTGTTGTCAGGAGGCTTTCTTGTTGCCATGTCTACTTACCTATGCATACTACACCCTATGTAAGAATTACTCGCTTTGCACCATCGACTTTCTTAGACCCAGACTTCGGTCTTACCCGAACCATCTGCGATAGCAACAACCCTACCCCCAATCTCTAGCGGCGACCCTTCATAGACCACAAACTCACTTCCAGCATCCGGCATCTCCAGTCCCAGGAAGTCGTAGAAGTTCGTGCTAACGAGGTCCAAAGCTTGTTGTTCGGTCAATCTACCCTCGCTGTTCTTGAGAGCAATACCAGCTGTAAGACCCAAATCTCTAGTCTCCCAGATCTCGTCGACACCAATGGCAACACGGACACCTGCGTTCAGGAGCACATCGATGGCTGTACCGTTGTGGAGGGGGGCACCCATGAGAGAACGGCGTTGGTCCCAAGACTGTGCCCAGGGAAGCAATGGAGCCAGGACGACTGCGACTTTTGCGGCCGCCAGTTCTTTGGCGACGAGATGAGATTCTGCAGCCCCGAGGAGAACCAGGCGGAGAGACGTCTTGCTGGCAGATTCGACGGTCGACTTTAATCTAAGTAGAGCAGAAATGGCATCTGCGCTGTGTACGCTGAGGACAAGAGCAGATTTGCCTTCTACAACCTTCTTCAGAGACGCAGCTTCCGAGAAGGAATCAGTAATTGTCTCGTTATTTTTGACTGCTTCGAGGAGTTTGTGACGCAAGTCAGCTACCAAACTCGAGATCGATGGGTTTGCGTCATTCTTCGCATTCAGGGTGAAGTCGTAGTGTACTGCTGCTTCTTCAGCAAAGACGGCACCTTGACTCATCGGAGTTTTTGCGCCAGTCAAGAATCCAGCAGAGACACCACGAAGAGAGATACCCGCATAATTATCAGCCATCGGTGCTGAGATGGCCTTGGTGACACCATGACGGTAGGCTGCAAAAAGGTTCTTGCCGTCGAGAAGAAGGCCATCAACTGCGCGTGCCCAAACCTTGTCGTTGACACTACCATCATGAGTCTGTGGCTGCGCCATGATCTCCTGCAGACCCAAACCAGAGCCGAAGGCGGTAAGTGGGCGAGTGAGGTATCCATTACGCAGAGCCACAGTACGAGCGTTTTTCTTGGTTGCGATGCGTGCCTCTGTATCACAAGATCCGGCACAGACGATCTTTCCTTGAGATAGGACGACAGTGGCAGGACCCCTGTGCTCAGACGATAAGGTCAATCCGGGAATACGGATGTTAGTGACACCGGTGAAGACAACATCCTTGTCCGTCTCGGCTTCGTCGTGATCCTCTGCAAGTAGAAGGTCAGGCTTTATGGGAGGAGTTAGAGGTTTCTTTAGCTCCACAGGATCCTTGAACTGAGGAGCGCCATCGATCCAGACCTGGACAGGTGCAGCACCAAGAGATAACGGATCGGAATCCCAGACAACAATATCAGCATCGAAACCAGGCTTGACCTTGCCAAGTCTCTCTCCCATGCCCAGTAGCTCAGCAGGAGCAGAGGTCAAACCATTTAATGCAGCATGATAAGGAAGGCCATAGCCATATGCTTTGGCGGCTTCGTGCTTGACATGTTGAGAGTTGATGACTGGATTGTCGCTCACATAGACTGGGGTAATTCCATTCTCGTACAGAATCTTGCCGGACTGTTCAGATGCTCTGTAGCTCTCAACCTTGTAGTACATGTTGTCTCCAAAGAGTGCAGCTGCAGGTGTGCCGCCGTAAGCTCTCTTCAGGACATCAGGTACAAGGTAAGTTTGATGGGCGTGGTGGAAAGCGTAGACTCTGAACTTGAACTCGTTGGTGAGACGCACATACATCTCGAGATCGGGAATGGTGTAGCAATGCGTGTTCACGCGCACTTGACCTCGCAGAACAGCACCCAAGTTTTCCCATTCAAGTTTCTGAGGGAGGTAGCTGTTCATGTTTTCAGCACCAACCGATTTGGCAGCAGCACACCAGTCGTCTTGAGCCTTGACATAGTCTCTGGCCTGCTCAAATGCATGTCTGAACTCCCAGCCTTCACCCATGCGGCTGAAGGGGCCTCTCTCGCCGACCTTGCCATAGACTCTTTTGGGGTTCTCGCCACAGGCATTTTTCATGTATCTCCACGTGCGGTCGGGATCAGCCAACATGTCTTGCTGACTGAGCTCGGCACGGCCACCCTCCTTACCGACAGCAAGCTTGACAAGGAATGCCTCTCCACCGATATTGTTTCCAGAACCTGGAAGAAGTAGCGATGTGGTGACACCGCCAGACTTGATCCATTGGATTTCGGGTTGCAGTGGATCCAATGAGTCCAGGGATTTGACATAAGGAGTTATGTCGCTCGAGAGCTCATTCTCATCGCCTTGAAGACCTCCAAGACTGCCGAGACCAGCATGACTGTGCATGTCAACAATACCAGCTGTGAGCTGACGGCCATGAGCATTGAAGGTTTCGTAATCCGAAGGCAGATCTGCAAGTGAGATAGATGGCGCGACTCTCTTGATAAGGCCGTGCTCGATAAATACATCCGACTGGATCCAGGCAAAACCCTTTCCTTTACGAGCATCTTCTGCGCTTGTTCCAGAGATAGGCTCTCCGGTCCAAACAGTGGCATTCTGAATCAGCACAGGTTTGGTGCCATTCACGAAACGCTTGTTGAATTCACGTCCGCCAGATAGAGCTTCCGGAACTCTTTGAAGGGCGGCACATGTGGCAAAGTCTTCTTGCAGGCGAGTAGCAGAGAGCAGACTGGCTGGCTTTTCAGTGTTCGCGGAGATCTTGTATGCCGAGTATGCAAAGTAAGTTAGACATGTAGCTGCCACCAGTCGAAAGATGCGGCGTTTGCGACGGCGGTCTGCCCATGGTCTGACGACCTCGGAGTACTGGGGTAATCCTTCCTTCTCCATGATGACTGGAAATTGAGATAGAGAAAAGATTGAGGTGATCTCGTTAAATGGGAAGAATCACGTTATCACAGGTGGCTGGTTAAAGCGGCTCTATCAAGAGCTTGGTGGCCGAAATAGGAAGGCGATAGGGGAGATCGGCCAATTGACTGCGGGGCTCGGGTCGTGACCCCCTTCGTGTTCCTGCTCCAACAACAGCCATGAAATAGGTATTTAACGATACAGAACGATTTGTTATCGGAGAACAAGTCTCCCCATGATCTGCTTATTCTTTCTGGTGCTCCCCACTGGTTGAATCTAGTTTCTCATGGCTGTTCGTCCTCGTCGTCACCGAGATCATCATGTTTTCCCGCCAAAACTCGAAACCTTGGTTCGAGGTCACTTCCAGCGTTGATATACAGATGGACTTAGCAAATGGGTAGGTTCAATATTCGTTCAATTCCTTACTAAGGTCTACTGAACAATCTTCATGCGTTCGTTGCCTTCCTTGTCTTCCAGCCATATCTTTCTGTCTTGTGCCTTCTTGCTTCACTTCGTGTTACAAGCCCTAATCCTTTCCTCTTCACTCCTTCATCGACATTTACTGCTCGCTGTTCTCAGCCACGGCGTTACCGTCCGAATCGATCTTGCCTTCGTGCCATAGCTTTCTCTGCTCCTCGTCAAGGGTTGTCATTTCAGAGATCAAGGAAGCGAGACCATTGCGCACACCGATCACACCTTCCCAAGAGCGGTGCTTCTCAACGATCACTACGCGACCAGGTTTGTCTTCAGCATGGAAGAACACACGTTCCATCGTCAAGCTGCGCAGATTGGGACAATTGTCCTCGATGAGATCAAGAAATCCCTCAATCCATGGCCAAGGCTTATTCTTCTCATCGATGAAGCCGCGGTTTCCAGGACCGAACAGATGAAGGTCGGTCAGAACAAGCTTCTCCAGCTTGGCCTTGCCCAATGCGCAGATACCGTAAACAAGGAAATGAGCTTCGGTTGCGCACGACGAGATGCGGATCTCAGTCATGTTTTCCGCACTAAGTGTGAAGTTGAAGCGGCCAAGCACGCATCGTGAGTAAAGAGAACAAGTGCCCGAACCGTAAGCGTAGCGAAGCTCTGATGGGAACGAATTGACGACTTCAGGGAGGAAGTCAGGGTCAACTTCGTCTTCTTCGCACACCTTGGTAGTGGTTCCTTCATACTCAAAGACAAGATCGTTATGAACGTTGTCGCGACGGAAGAACCAGAATGTCCAGTCGAGTCCTGCTTTGATACAGATATTCAAGTCACGTGGAATCTTGCCGTCTTTGGTGATGACTGCAATATGCAGACCCTTATCAAGATCGCTACGCGGGTTGCGGAGAGCAGAGGCAAGATCCAGCTCCAGGGATGGAAAAGATGACTCGCTCTGGGTGAGTGCTTCCAAGAGGATGTCGAAGGTAATTTCACCTTGAGCGTACCAGTGGTCGGGGGTAAGTTCGTCAAGAGGTGAGATATCTCCCCATAACTTGTCAAACCCAAACGACTTGCGAAGGATATCGTCCTCAGGGTCCGGGCCGTATACGACGTCGTCAAAGATGCCGAGGGTCACTCGCTGTCCATGCTTCTTGAGGTTAGACAGAGCTTGGGATAGCAGATCGATCACCTCTGGAGTCTCAGCGAAATCTGTGGATTCACATTTGGCGACTCGGATGCGCTTCCACGTGGCACGACAATCTGTCTTCGACATGTGTTTGCCAATAACCTTAGGCCATTCTCCAATCTTCTCAGTGAATCCATGGGTGTTCAGAAGGACTTTACGAACACAGGGGCCTTAGATATCATCAGCGAGCGTTCATGTTGTATATCAATCTGCCACGTCTTTCCATTCTGCTTACCAAGATCAGGGTGAGCAGTGAGGTCAATCAGACCCTGGAGGCTGTACTCTGACAGCATGAAACGGCGTTCAGCGAGGAGTCTCTCGCCAAATGGCTTGGTGGCAATGGCATTGAGCTCTTTGTTGACAAGGCGCAGGTCAGGAAGGCAGGAGTCCTCGGCGTGGTGCACAACCATTTTCTTCAGCTCGACAGGCAGATTGTTGAAGTCTGGCGAGGAGGAATGGTTTAGTTTAGAGCCAGAAGCGCTAACGGCTGAAGAGATCTTCTTTCCATCTGTCGAGGCAGGCGGTTTCTCTGTGTGTTCGCCAGAAGACGCCTTGATGGGGTGTTTGGCTGCGGAAGATTTGGTAGAATCCATGCTCTGCAAAGGTGTTAGAAAGAGATGCGCAGGTGATTCGGATGCAGACTTACTGAAGGCGAGGTGATATCAAGACTGTTGACCGTGCATGCCGAAGAGACCATGTTTCCGTCTGTAGAGGCAGGCGACTGCTCCATGCGTTCGCCAGGAGACGTCAGGGTAGAGTGCATGGTCGCGGAGAGCTTAGGCAGATCCATGCTCTGTAAGAGTGTTAGAAAAAAAATGCGCAGAAATTCGATGTGCGCCCTTACTTCGAGTGGCAGCAACGACTGTGTTTGTTGACGCGAGGTGGAAGTGAAGCAGGAAAGATGTGATGAGACGCACCGTCAGTCAGCGTTGACGGAAACCAAATGACTTTGGGCGGAGCAGATCAAGTGAAGCAATCTTGAACAACGACAGTTTTGTGAAAGTAAAGAGATGCAGAAGTGGCAAGTGAAGGTGTAGAAACTCACGGTTTCGAAACAAGAAGGAGCCAGTCTCGTTGTCGAACCTACCAAAAATCACACCTACCAGAACTCACAATCTCTCTCAACTTAACATCGGTTTGTGCAGGGATGAAGAGTCATAAATGAAAAGCAGAATGTTTTTCGAGTTAGGAAACAATCTTTTCTCGCCCTTTTCACCCACTTCCTCTCCATATCCATCTCCTAAGAATGCTTCCCCCTTTTCATGTTCAAGAAAAAACGCCAGATCTCTTTTTCCATAATAGATGCAAAGGGTATCTGAAATGTTTCTTCTTGCAACCTCCCCTCTCATATTCAAAGTCGTCAAACCATCACACCATGAACCCATCATTTCGTGAAGTAAAGTCGTAAGTAAAACTGGACAAACAAAACGCGGCGCTCTAATCAAAAGAAACAAACAAAAAGCATCAATGGTGCAGAGCATCGCAAAATGCATAGCCAAGAAGAAACAGAAAACAGTCATAAGAAATTTTGGAGATGAGGAAAAACTCCCACAAAAGCATGGGAGACAAAAGCCCTCAGCTCCTCGTTGCTAGTGTCGTCGACTCTGGTCATGTCGTCCTCAAACAACGACGTGACGAACTTTGACGCCGGCAGCAGGTTTTTCAGCCCCTTTTGGGCGCGGGCGTGTAGTGCCTCCGAGCATCCATCTGGTAAACGCCGGAACCTGTTTCTTCTTGCCTCCGTTAGTAGTGCTCTTCGTCTTATGGCCACCTCCACCTCGTCCCTTGCCAAGGTTGTCTTCGACAATCTCAACTATGGGATCATCGGGATCTTCGTGGCCGGCGAGGACAGTGGGTATATGCATGGGAGGTGGAGGGGGAGGGGAAATGTGTTGAACTGGTGCAGGGGGAGGTGGTGGCGGCGCGGGTCCTACGGACGCACGCTTGCCCGCGCTCTTATTGCCACTGACCTGAGTGCGTCCTTGTCTAGGCTTTGGTGGTCGCGGGTCCGGAACGCCTGGTGGAATATCAGGTGGAAACCCGCCGATGCCGTTGTTGACTTTGTCTTCCAGAGGATCCGGTGGCAATGGCCAAAGCTGCATCTTGATGTCCCATCCGGGTTGCACGATTATATCCCAAACTTGAGGTAGGATGATCTCGTTGTTCGGACCTAGCAAGTGATAGTGGCCATTAGCGACATGTGGCCCAATGCGCTCAATATTGACGAAAGCTTGTCTGATCAGAGTTTCCATTCCCTTCCAGGTCTTGACCAAGTGCCATGGCAAAGTAAAGCTCCTGTCCACAGCGTCGGTGAATTTGAGAGGCGCTTTGTCGGCGTCCGGTGCGGGAGCATTCTTTTTCAACTCTTCCTCGGCAGCCTTCTTCGCTGCTTCAGCTGCGTCAGCGGCAGCCTTTGCCTCTCCCATCTTCTTCTCATGCTCCGCTTTGGCCTCTGCGATCGCCTTCTCATTCTCAGCTTTGGCAAGAGCAGCTGCTGCAGCGGCCTCCTTTTCGGCATTCTCACGTGCTGCCGTAGCAGCATCAGCAAGCTCTTTTTCACGAGCTGCCTTGGCCTCAGCCTCGGCTTTTTCTTTAGCAGCTTTAACAGCAGCAGCCTCTTCTCTTGCAAGACGCTGTTTCTCGAAATCTGCTAGCAAGGTTGCAATCTTATCGGATTCGGCCTGCACCTTGGACTGCTGCTCTGCGGCAGCTGCAGCTGCAGCTTTCTCGTCGGCTTGAAGAGCCTTGAGGGCTTTGACGAGGTTCTCAGCTTGAAGCGCGGCTTCTTCCTCCATTTTCTTCTTGATCTCCTCGGCAGTTGGTGGAGGCGGAGCGGGCGGGGCTGGCGGCGGCTCCTCTTTCTTTTCGGTCTTTGCTGGCTTTTCGTCGGGAACTGGTGGTGACGCCTGAGGCTGGTAAAGGTGAGGATATCCAGGCATCATGGCTTGCATCATGTTCTGCGGAACGGAGTATGGCCTGGGAGGATAACCAGGGTATTGCATCTCGGGAGTCAAGTATGCCATGCTGTTTCTTGTCAACATGTCAGGCCTCTGCAGGTGATATGTGTTGGTATAGGGGTCATATGTATAGCCCGGCTGAGGAGAAGGGGCGTGGGGCGGCACGGCCATGAATGGATTTCCAGGGCTAGCCTGACCTGCATAGTGATGGGCTTGGCCAGCATAGGCATAGTCGTAATGAGCAAGAGCCGCAGGATTCGAGTAGTGCGAGTTTGAGGAAGTGCTCGACGTCACGGTAGGGGGGTATGCATGCTGTCCAGGCCAGTGATGTTCAGCATGAAGACCCTCATGTTGTCCGTCGTGATAACTAGTTCGAGCCGAATAGGCTGCGTGGTCGTAATGATTTGGCATGCAGGCTGAGAGCTCCGAGGGGTCGCTCGGAGTCGAGGTGTGTTCCGGATATGTGCTGTGTCGACCGTGTTCGTGTTGAGGGTAGTATTCAGTCGGTGGGCGGCGCTGACGTGCCTTACGTGGAGGTCTCTCCTGACGGGGTCGTTCGTGCGACGGAGGATGTGGCGGGTGAAGGTGAGGATGCGATTGGTATCTAGCGTGACTGGAAACTCTGGCAGCTGGTATGGAAGCCGAATCGTTGGGGCTGATGTCGCTCTCTGAGCTGGTCGAGGTGCTATAGGCGCCTGGGGGGTCGCGAGGATCGTAATCAGAATGGTCGTAGCTTCTGTCGTCGACTTCGTCGTGATAGGAATGAGGCTGAGAGCCCGTCGACGAGTAGGCCGAGAAGTTGGCTCTATTGCATGGCCCTGTTAGCGCAAGCGTAGTTGAGTAAGAGCAAACCACAAGCACTCACGACATGTACCACGACAAAGCAAGAAGTGTGGTTGTTCAGTTCACCGATCCTCGCCCAAGATATGATCCAGCTATCTATCTGGCCGAAGATTGAAAGTGCGGCTTGTTGGTCCAGCAGCGTCGCAAAATTGAGCCTCTTCGGTCGGTAAACAATCAGCCCTCTGGCAGCTATGAGCCAGGGAGGTGCTTTGCGATTGGCCGGCGACGCTTCTATCTGTATACCCCTCTGTTTGCACGCCCGGGGTCACTGGTCAAGCCGTTTTTGTGTTCGTCGCGAACCCTGTCGCTCGCAGAATGTGGAATGTATCAAGATCCGACTTGATCGAAAAGTTTGGTTCGTGAGCTGGTAGTCTCTTGATTGTTGGCGGTGAAGGCGTCACAGTGCATACGATTGGGATGCAAGGTGGGATGAATTGTAGATGGGACTTTCAATCCAGCCTAGGCCACCTCGTCCACTGAGCGTCGCCCACGTCGAATGCGACGTCTAGAAATTGCCTTGCAGCTTGGTTGAGCGTTTGCGAAAGAGCGCGCCGAAGGGAAAGGTCGATTGCACTGCCGAGGCCCTGGTCGCGTCGCCCTACTCTATTTAACCAGAGGAAGAAATCGGTTCCAAGGTCGAAATAGCTGCTCAAGCCCCGTCAACACCAACCATGCTACAGACGTGCTTAAATTCGGGGTCAGGGCATGAAAGAGCACAGCGCTCGTTTCCTCCTTGTCCGTCTATCACCCCTTGTACAAGGAGGTGGAAGCGTGTGACTTGACCGTTTTGCTTCGTGGAGACGTACCTTTACCCGGTTTCCAAGCCAACAACCTTCTTCTGCTACACCCACCCTGTCAACGTGCACCTGTAAGTAGCAAAGATAGCGAGAATCTATCGTCAATCAAGGTCTCCTTCGAATACGTGGTCTGCGAATTTTGCTGTGTGTAAATCTGTGAGGAAACATTAGGTAAGAAGAGATGGATGAAGAGAAGTGGAAATAAAGCTCTCTGATGGTGATTTTCGGTAGCCTGTTGTCACACACTTCAATGGAGCATTATTTACTGAAACGTGGACAGTAACCATCCCAACAGGGCGAAGCATTGCTATTAAGTTTTCTCCTTGCCTACTTCAGAGCCCAACCTAACCGCCCATGACTTCTCTTGGGCATCCGGTAAGGGGCAACACTGTGTTCATGGGAGGGCGATATAACCCGGATTCAAACGCTATTCCTCCGCCCTTTCCGCGTCTTGCTGCCCAATACATGCATGCATGCCCAAGCCCACAACGGGGCCTCCGAGGACCGTCGTTCTTCTAACCTGACTGCCACTGTAAGTCAGTACTTCAATGATGAGTCAGAGTTGGGCGACTTGGAAGAGAGCGCACTCCGATCGAATTTGGATAATGAGTGAGTCCTCACCAAACGTGAAGTCTATGATTCCGACCTGCACCCCCCATAATTGCGATAGAACGGTAATTCGTGGGACTGCGCGCTGGACTTGGAAGCCAGAGATGTAGATAGGCAAGCTTGATGACATTCCGCCGCTCACTAGATTTGTTTTGTTTTTGAATACAATTGCGCATCCTTATGGCTAGTACGCGTTGCATGATGGCCTTCTAGGACCGCCATTGTTACACGGTCGAGTCGATACCCAACGAGATGTACCACCCGCAAGTGGCGACTTGCTTCTCGACTCCAGCAGCTAGCAAGAGGCTTTGGATGCCGTTAGTGACCAGTCACAATAGCAAAATGTGGTCTGCATACTTTAGATACGTCATGTGCCTGAAATGCGGCAAGAAAATATGGTAGGGGTATCAACCAATCTATGTACATCCGTTCGAGGCCAGCCTCCAACGCCACCAACCTATGAGAAGGACGAACAGAGAAGAGAAAGAAGAGAGATATGATCGTACAAAAAAGACAACAAGCACCAGATATATCATGCGGTCATAAGAAAATGCCTTTGAGTGTTACCAAAGATGGTGATCCAACATGCTTACCTAGACCCAAAGCTGACAGTCATGGATCTTTTTTCCTCGCTCCCGGATTCACCAATTCCGAGGACTTCTAGGACGACATTG
The DNA here is from genome assembly GCA_024195555.1 of Aureobasidium sp. EXF-12298. Lineage (NCBI taxonomy): Eukaryota > Fungi > Ascomycota > Dothideomycetes > Dothideales > Saccotheciaceae > Aureobasidium > Aureobasidium sp. EXF-12298. The sequence goes on along the minus strand of SWBJ01000060.1, from coordinate 134,750 downwards.
ATTGTGGTGCTAATGCACCATAAACCAATAAGGACCCATCCGATCTTTCTGCTCAGAACCCACTTGTTCAAGGGTACGGCAATGAGGAGTCCAATCAGCGTAACAAGCAACGTAACACCACTGACGATCAACGTCTGTCCGACCTGGATCTCATAAGTTCGGAAGTGGATCGGTTTTCCTGGATGCTTCGCGTGCCTGTGCTCCGCTCCACGGATCAGGATCCAAGAGCCAGAGAGACCGATGCCCAGAAGGATATTGAGCATCGGACCACCAAGGCATGCACTCAGAGCCATGATCGGGTATCCTAATCTCGCAACAGTGATGTCTGCGACAAGATCTCCTAAGGAGTTACCGACAGCGAAGATGGTTAGACCCATGATTGCATGCGACATGTTCATAATGACAGCAAGCGCTTTCAAGACGGCGACTACCTGCGCTGCGATCGATGAAATCCAGGCTATTGAAACTACAAAGCCGGCCATGGAGAGGATAGTGTTGTAAGGTTTCGGCCTGTGAGTTGGTGTCGTGGTTAAAAGCAAGGGGATAAGAAGGATTACCGACACGAGTAGAGATATCAGCATTGGTCGTATCAAGGGTTTTATGCTGTCAGTCTCATCGAGGTACTGTGTGTAGATCACCACGACGATCAACAAAGGCGCCAAGAACAATTGAACAATAGTCAGCCATCTGTTCCAGTATTGAGGTTGTAATTTGGCACTGGGTGTAGTTGGCGACGGCAGAGCGGAGCTTGAAGCGGGTGATATGAGAGGGTCGCGCTCGCCAGGGACTGATAGAAAATCTCGTTCAATGTGGGTAGCCACTGCGGCACTTCCAGCTCCAGGGCCAGCAGAGGGATGGACATAGTCAGAATGATGTGAAAGCGGACTCTCATCACCCCGATGAGCGATGCTAGGGGACCTCGATCCAACAGGGTCAATGATGTCAATCTCTTCTTCTGCTTCTTCCCGACTCGATTCCACAACAGGTAGAGTCACGATCAAAAGAAACATGCTCGGGGCTGCAATGATGGCCAGAAGTCTCTCCCACCAATTCTTGTCCCGCCAATGTTCAACTGTAGGGAACAGTCTGTACAAGAGCACGAGAGGGGGTGGAAGGATTTTGTAAGGCCACCAGCGCAGCGGTTTCTCATCTTGCTCGTCGTCCATGTGCGTCAAAGGGCATGATGCAACAGACACGCTTGCGGGAGGAAGATACAGGCTGGGCGGTCGACTACTGCTGGCGGAACTTGGCTCATGATATGCTGGAAAGGGTGAAGAAGGCGCTGAAGTATTTGGCGAGATCTGACTGCTTGCTGGGATCTTGAGGTTGTATAGGTCTTTGCCGAAAGTACGGGGGGAATGACTAGGGCTGCTGTGACGAGAAACCTTAGATGGCAATACCATAGGTTCTTCCGACACATCGATGACTGGCACACTGATGGAACTTGTAGAACGACCGCGCGAGTGCACGGAGGTTGAGTTTTCCTCCGATCCGGACGCTTGCCATGGATTCGCAAGGTGATCATCAAAGTCAGAGACGGTGACCTCGGGGGTTTGTGGTCGAACAGAGCCACCACACGGCATACTGCGGAATGATGCTGGTCGCTGGGAAGGTGGATGAAGTGCATTATCTTCGTCTTCGACGATGTCGAGCATTCTGGGAGTGTGCTTTTGGACAAAGCGAGTATCGATTCGCAGGTGTGCAGCATCGTTGGCAGACACAGCACGTATACGTCCAGATTTGTTGTTGAATACATCGGGAGCAGGTCGTTCGAGTGTTGGAGAGGTACTTTCAGTCGTCGGATGGAAGGGAGGCCGAGAAGCAGGGTCGGACTCGGTAGACAGCTCTTCCTGCTGCTGAGCAGTAGTGAAAGTTGGATCATCCGAGTAGCGTCGGGTGTGCATAGGGATTGTTTGGTGAGACCTGGCTTTCTGCAGGGATTTAAGAACTGCTTGGAACTCCAAAGCGCCTACCAGACTAGGGCGGATAGGCGTGAGTGTGTTGCGTCGCGAGCGTGGACCAGGTCTTGTGATGCGCATGTTGCTTTTGAGCTCACCAAGCCATCGATCTCTAAACTCGTCGTCATCTTCGTCTTCGTAAGGCTCAACAATAGTAGGTGTATTCCCGCTTTCAAGAATAGAAAAGTCGTCGGCAGAAGGGCCACGCGAGAATGAGGGACGAGTGGTAGATTCCTCATCGTCGGCATCATGGTAATTCTCTTCGGCATCGACTTCTTCACTCCCAGGAACAAGAAAATGGCCTCTTACAGCGGCATTTCTTTCGCGCCGGCGTCTCCGCACACCCATCCACCAATGCCAAACAACAACAAAGGCCACGTAGAATACGTAGAAGACGACCATGATGATGCACTCCCACAAATGTAGCTTTCCATCCCACAGGAAAGACAGACTAAAGGCGGCAGCAACTATAAAGAAGCCGACATCTCTGATAAAGGCTTTCCTGGCGACTCTAAAAGGCCTGACCAGTGCCATGGAACCGGCGACAACGGCAGTGATGAAGCCAGCAGCGCCGAACAATTCACCAATAGCCAGACTACTGCTGTTTGTACAGAAGGCGGCAAAGGTGGAAAAGACGTCGGGACTGCCATTTCCAAAGGCCAGAAAAGTGACGCCAGCCATGCTCTCGCTCATTCCCAGGATGGTAGCAATTGTGCTCAGGTTTATGCAGAAGAAGTCGCTAGCAGCTATACCAATGGTGCTGAATAGAAGACCAAGCCAAGAGACCAAGATAAGGAAGGCGATTGGCTTGGCATGCGGCATGGAGCAATAAAAGAGGGAGAGATACGAGTAGAAGCCTGGGTCTTCGGCAGGACAGTGTTTGGTAATGTAGTGGCACTGATCGGCGGCCTTGTGGACAAGACGACACTGTGAAGGGAGTCAGAGACGAGCGTTGTGGGATTGAAGTAGCGTATACGGACCTCCTCGTCACTGGATGCGAAGGTGCCAACATGTCGGCGGTTTAACGTTGTATATGACTGGCGCGCGAGTTGGATGTCGGGATCAGAGCGGTAAAGGTAGCCAGCGAGTCCGAGCGCAGAGAACAACAGAACAGTATAGACGAAAGACTGTGGCGAGTAACGACGTCTATACAGACGGGACGAGGCATGGGCTCGGTATTTCGGGTAGAGATGGTGGAGGGAGGACATTGCGAGCGAGCGAGTCGCATGCCGCGTGTGAGGTGTCGCGCGTTGGAAGGATAATATGGATCGAAGGTCGAGGGTCAAGGCAGCATGATTGATGCTAGCATGAGGCGGCACCGGGACCCAGAGACTATAACCTCGAGGACTATTGCAGTTGGCGGGCAGTGGACAAGTTAGTGGGCATGCAAGACGCACCAGCGGCAGCGGCCATGGCAATGACGACGGATGGTAATCAGTGGCGGTGCATTGGTCTGTCTGTGGCTGACCAGGGCTGAACGAGCCACACCTTCGGCAAGCCGCTCCCCGCCTTTGCAAACTGCTTGTTTGTTTGCACCACACGGACCTTGCGACCGCCGACCAGTTCGTGCATTTCGCGACGAAGAACAAGCAGAGCCCCGATAGTCACCAACAAATCATCTCACCATACACGTCGCGTCCTCCGCTGACCTCGACCCTGACAACATGCCTCGAGTGCGCGCGAGCGGCGCCGCCGCCAATGCTCCCGTAGCTGCGACTCCTCACAAACCTGCTGGCATCAAGATTCCACTCAACGATGATCGCGAAGAAAAGGCAAAGCGCCTGCAGTCCCGCCAGGCTTTCCACGAAATGCACATGAATTCGCTCAAGGCTGCTGCATCCCCTGCTCGCAAACGAAAGTCCCTTGGCGCCGAACTCGCCGAAGGTCCTCAGACTCCTAGCGGAAGTGGAAGTCAAGACGAAGGCTTTCATGTCGGAGGAACCGCTGTCACGCCTATGAAGCGTGTACCTCTTCTGGCCAACTTTGAAGAATGGATGAAGATGGCAACCGACAACAAAATCAATGCAACAAACTCCTGGAACTTTGCTCTGATCGATTACTTTCACGACATGTCTCTGCTGCGAGAAGGCGACGGCGTCAACTTCCAGAAAGCCAGTTGCACCCTAGATGGATGTGTGAAAATCTACACTAGCAGAGTTGACAGTGTCGCAACCGAGACCGGAAAGCTGCTGAGCGGTCTTGCTGATAGCGGCAACAAGAAAAAGCGTGGAGAAGAAGACGATCAAGAGAACGAGGACGGTGAAGACGAAGAGGGTGAAGACGGCACAAAGAAAAAGACAAAGAAGAAGACACACCGCTCCGAAGCAACTCTGGCAACCTCTTTCGCCCAGTTGCAGCTCAAGAAGATGGAACTCGAATTCTCAGTAGACCCCCTGTTCAAAAAGGCCTCGGCAGACTTCGACGAGGGGGGCGCTAAGGGCCTGTTGCTGAATCATCTCTCGATCGACAACACTGGAAGAATCGTTTTTGACAGCAGCGACGATGCTCAAGACGATGATGAATCTCGACGAGATAGCATGGTTGCAGGCGAGGAAGAGAAGCCAGACGAGGAAGAGCTCAAGGCTGCCCCTCCAGCACCTATCGACATCTCTGGACTGGCCGCGCGATTCTTCCCAGATCTTTCAAAGCTCGATTCTCAAGATATTTGCCCTTCGCTCAAGACATTCGAGCTCGGTGGTGGCAGTGCCTCGATGGATCTGCCCTTCTTGAAGGCTCCAGAAGATTGGCGGGCACAAAAAGAAGAGGAGGACAACGATGACGCTCGTTCCGGCATTGTCCTAGGTGATGATGATGCTGTGGGTTTCGACGACGATGACGGTGCATTTGGTGGCTTCGACATTCCTGCTGATGCTGGGTTTGGCGAAGGTGGAGAGGCTTGGGCCAAGGAAGCACACGTCGAGCCTCAAATTCGACCTCACGATGAAGGTGCTGATGTTGACGCTGGTGTGGGTGTCGATGCAGAAGGTGGCGAGGTGGGCGGCTTCGATTCAAATGGCAATCAATTTGGTGTCACTCTTGCGCATCGCGGCGACGAGCATGAGAATATCCTCAGCTACTTCGATCAAGCACTGCAGAAGAATTGGGCTGGCCCGGAGCATTGGAAAATCAGAAAGATCAAGGATGCTGCAAAAGCGACACCCACCACGACAAAGAAGAAGGAGAAGGAGCCATTCGAAATCGACTTCATGAGCCCCATGAATCAACAACTAGCCGATCTGCTCTACACATCAGCACCCTCAAACGCGACTATCAGTCTGCCAAAGAAGGACTGGAAGAGCAAGACACGAAATCTGCTACCCGACGACAAGCACTTCAGTTCACGCGATCTACTACGACTTTTCCTCAAGCCCAAGGCTCGTATGGGGGCACGAAAATCAACACAACAAGCCCGTGGTACTGTCGAACAGTTCCAACACGGCGATGTTGACGAAGCATATTGGGCAAACGCACAAGGCCTAGCTGAGCCACAACCCATTGACGAAGGTGGTGCACGAGGTGATTACGATGCCAACTTCTTCCAAGATGACGGCCTGGGCGTCGCAGCAGGAGCTGCAGATGACGACGACGATTTTGCAGATGCACAAGAGATGTTACCGCCTGCAGATGCTTTCGACGCTGCACAAACAGGGGAGCCTAATAGCCTACCACCCAGCAGCCAAGAAACCGCGTTCGGGTCAAATCTCATAACACAAAGTAGACGCGTACGACCGGAATACCTCAATTACGCACGTGTAGCAAAGAAGCTTGATATACGACGACTAAAAGAGGAAATGTGGCGAGGCATCGGATTCGAGGTAAGTCCTGTGATCGCTCTTTCCCATTACCACCTTCTAACAATCTCACAGGTCGAGCCAACACAAACACCATCAAAAGCCCCGCCACCAACCGTCGATATATCAGAAGAAGGCACCTTCAAGTTCACAGACGTGATGAACAACCTTCGGCACGTGTATCCTCAACAACAATTATCAGACATCAGCACAAGTTTCGGCTTCATCTGTCTTCTGCATCTTGCCAACGAAAAAGGCTTGGTCATTGAAAACCAAGCCGGCTTTGAAGAGTTAATATGCAGAAAGGATGTTAGTTTCAATGCTGCAGATAATGTCTAGAGTTGGGCTTGGGATTGGTTGTAGGAGTGGTTTTGGGATGGATATAAGGATTGTATAGACGATGATGATTTTTCTTTCCTCTTTTCATGTTGCTATTGTTATTGGGATTGCATTGGACAAGGTCTGTAAATGCAGCAGTTCGGTTCGTGTTTCCATATTAAAAACATGTTTTGTTGCAATGCTGTCGAAAAGCACAGTATGATTACTCTCATGTAGTTGTCTAGAGGGAGGGGGACGAGCAAGTGCCGTGATCCACACGCATCAGGTTCCATACATCTCAGCCGCATGTCTCTCGAAGCGCGCTTTACTTCTCGAAGAGTGCTATCAAAATACACAATAGTGTCAGAAATTGGTGGTTGTCCACTGAGATGGCATGTTTTGACAGGCTCTCACTGGATACACTTCTATTCTTCCTATGCATTGTGCATTTCTACAGCTGAATTGCAGGCTTTACTGTGGTACAAAACAGGAAACCGGTCGAAACATCTTTCACTTAATGCCGATTCACTATCACCCAGCTCTTGACTGCAGGTATAAAGCATCTACCCTTCCAACTCCGAACCTTTTCCTCATCAACAACCTAAAAAGATGTCATCACCAACGACTTCCACGAACTCTTCTATCCAGCTGGTCGAAGAGGTCGACACCAATGGTCAAATGCGCCTCTACTGCAGACCATCTACGTCTCCCACTAACGAGACCCTCACTACCCACAAGAATAAGCATTTCACCGAAGTCCACCTCGAAGGCATCGCCATCGATACCATCCAACTCGACGAATTCCTCAGCACACAAACCACAGAACTGACCAAAGTCAATCTCATCAACACACACATGCACTTCCTCTCCACCCGCGACGACATCGGCGAACCCTGTGCTTTCCTCACCAAGATCGTTTACTCACTCCAACACACCCTCGAAGTAAAGAGTATGGAGGTCAAAGACTTGGTTTGTGACTATGGCGACAACATCTCACCTTCCGCGGTCACTTACGCAGGCAAATGGGAGGGAGTCAAGGAAGTTCGTGATGGGTTTGCTGAGTTGGTTGCTAAGATCAAGGAACGTGGAAACAAAGGTCTGATGGAGGGGCAGGAGTTGGTTAAGCCTCAGTCGAGCTTTGTTGAGATGGAGAGATGGGAGGATGAGTATGGCTTTGCTTCTGATGGGGAGGACAGTGACGATGGCGCCTATGAGCACAGTGAAGATGAGGAGTGGGCAATGTGATTGGGGAAGGAAAGATGGTTCAAATGCTTATGAACAATCGCGACTGAAGTTCAGGTGCTCGAGAAAAGGCCCCAAAGACAGTCGTTAACATTTTTATCAGCGGTTGCTTTTAGCCACGCAATCCATCAAGTGCCTCCTTCAGTCTCTCCCAGCCATCTGTATCTTCCCAACAATCCTTGCCCTTACCCATGATGGATCTAATAGCACTCCTGGCCTTGAACTTCCAATCCTTGGCAACCAATGCACCACTTCCGGCAGCCATGCCCTCGGTCTTCTCCATCTGACCCAGACTCTCGTAGGCATCGCACAACTCGATCGTTGCATCGACAACAACGTTCCAGCGGGCCTCGTTCTCCGTCTCCCATCCAGGCTGGCTGGTCACTGCTCTCCATGCCTTTTCGTTGGCATCCAATGCAGTAGCTGGCTTCTTACGCCAAAGGCAGAGCTTAGCATATAGTTGCCACAACTCGCGGGAAGAGGTAATGAGGGGCACAATCTTCTTGTCGAACATCTCGACCAGCAGACGCTCGAAACCAGGCTTTGTAGGGTCGAACTCGTCATTCAAGGCAATGACGTGACGAATCATGTGTTCCATAATCTCCACATCAATGCAGGATTCGCCATTAGTCTTGGAGCGTAGGTCGATGATGTGACGTTGAGCTGTCAATACAGTGTCGTAGTCTGGAGGTGAAAGAGAGGCAGCGACGATAAGAAGGTTCTCCCAGATGCGGTGGCTGTCGTGTTTGAGTGTGGCAGCGCGCTTGAGAGCGCGCAAGGCGTCTTTCTTGTTTTGTTGAGGATCAACCTTCTTTGGCTGGGGAGCCATGGACTCGTCCTCATCTTCAGCGAGCTCGACCGCAGGCGCAGCGGGTTGATCATTGGCGGTGGGAACTTGGTTCTTGAGCAGAGCAGCAGCCAAATTGCTCCATGCTTCTGCGTCTGTCTCCTCGAGCTGGACAGTACGGGAGAAGGCTTCAGCGGCCTTCTCAAACTGTGCAAGTTCTAGTAGACAGCAACCCAAGGCGAACCACGAAGCATGATTGAGCTGGTTTGCTTTTAGACTCTTGGCGTATGCATCGGCGGCCTTGATCATGTCACGTTGACCAATGTACATGCGACCCAATGAGCGTTGGGCACGAGCGTAGCGCTGGCCTGAGACCTCCCACGCTTTCTCGTACATAGAAGCATCTTGGTCAAGGTCACCAAGAATACAGTACAGACGTGCAGCGTCAGCTGGTGGAGGTTGTCTCTCAGGACCCTCCCAGGCCTCATCATCGCCGGCGTTCTCCTCGTCGCCATTGTTGGTGGCGTGGAATAGTTGACGGCGCACCAACTTCTTTGCTGTCTCTTCCTTCTCTGTAGCAGCGTAGCACAGAGCAGCTTCGGCCCACAACTCCAAGCGCATGTAAATGTCAAGTGCCGAACGCAGACCTCCCAATGTGACCCATCTCTGAGCCAACTCTCCTTCCAGCTCCCATCGAGTAGGTGCAGCGATTTGGAAAATGTAACGCAATCTTTCGGAAGCCGGAGCAGAGTCCTCGCTCTCGCCCTTGCGCAAAAAGCTAGTGGCGGTCACATCTGCGTTGCCATCTGCGGGTGTCTCTGTTGTGTCGGCAATGACTTGATCGACAACTGCCTGCAGTTGCAAGAGACCACGTTCGATAGTTCTAGATTTGTAGCCTTCCATTCTGCTGCGAACAAGCAGACCCTGAGTGTAGACTTGCCAGTTCGAGCTACCACCTTCCAAAACACGGGTAGCGTATGGCAGAGTCTCTTCTCTAGTCAGACCATTGGCAGGAGATGTGTTCGTGATAGAGGATGCAAGAGCGAGCAAGATGATCGAGTCCAGTGGTACTAGCTTCGGTTGATTTGAAGGGTCCAGTTCAGCCAACGTGGGAGGCAGAGATTCCTTGGTTTGTACATCAAGGTTGAGTGTCGGCTTTGCGGTGAAAGAGATATTCTCCAAAAGTGTGTCATCATTGAGATCCAAGTTCTTAGGACCGTTGGTCGCGCCTTCCGTTTGCTGAATCTCCAATTGTCCTACATTCTCGGCGTTATCTGCACCGTGTGCACTTTTGGCAAGCACGACCAGTTGACTAACGTCATGCTGCTGGAACTTGGTTCTTCTTCCCAAGATACCTGTCAAAGCAAACTGGAAGCCTTGTTCAGCTGCAGCCTCATCTAGATCAACTCTAGCCTTCTTGTCTAGGCCGTAGAACGTCTCGATACTAGCGCGTTCGAGCAGGAACTCAACCTTTGCATTCTCGCTGCTAGCTCTCGACTTGCCCTTTGGCGAAACATCGAAGAATCGCTCCTGAATTGCATCGACGTCTGCAAAGATCTTGTCCTGTAATGTTCCGCATTCCTCGGATAATAATCTCTGATGCATGAAGGTTACTCTCAATCTAGCCCATCGCGAGACTGAAATATTCTCAAGAATATCAGGATTGCTGACTATGACATTCGCCAGGCAGAGAAGTTCAATATTCGGTGTTAATCTGTATGCTGCAATGCCGTCGATTGCGAGGCTGGCAATCAGTTGGCGACGCAGCGCGGTGACCTGCTGCTGATCCTCGGCCACATCCTGCGGCAAAACAGTTTTTGCAGGTGTGAATGGGAGCGGAGGGCCAGTAGCGTTAGACTGTAGGAAGGCAAGCAAAGCGGCATGTCCGATAATAAAGAAGAGACTCTGCTTGTACTTTGCGTTCTCTTCATCCTTGGTGAGAATCTTACTTAAGCGAATCGAAATATATTCATTCCATGTCGCACAGTTTTCCAGCTTCGTCTCATCTAATTCCGTGTTTGGGCTACGTCCAAGAAATTCCTGTGCATCTTTGGTTTGTAGGAGAGCGAAGAAATCTCCAGACTCCAGTTCCGAGAGACGTTCGGCCAGCAGTCCTGAGATTTCTTCAGGCAGAGAACTGCGGAAAAGAGATTGCAAAGCGTCGGCCATGTCTGCGACCGACTTGTGGTGTTTTGAAGAAAAGTGCAGACGGTCTGCAATATTTCTCTGGACCCTGAATTGAACGCGCCTTGAGATCGAAGTCTGTCGAAGTTTTAGAGGCTTGGCATTGGAAGCCTCAGTGAATACTTTTTATTTTTATTTTCTGTTCTAGTTTTCCCTAATCCAAAAGAGAGCCTTTAGGTTCAACAGGGTCTTGAGGTGTTCGTTTTGTGTCAATTTGATCAGGGTTTTTAACAATAAATACACAATTTGAAAACTTGTGACTGAAAAAATGCGCAGTTCAACAGATGTCCAACCTATGCCCTGAACCACCGACCTGAAGTAACGCCAAGAGACTCCTTCACTGGACAATATTCAGTATTGATCCACATGTAACACGACCTCTATATGCCTATGAGACTGAATTTTTCGCATTTCAAGGTGGCGTAGAGCGAAAGGTCCAAAAGACATATCCCAGCTAAAGATAGGTCCAAGAAAATCGCAGTTTACGCTCTCTTCTTGTTCTGGATGCCATCCCAGATACTTGTAGCAATACCGATGTATGCTGCAACCATGGCACCGCTGTAGCCGTAGGGCATAGCATTCTCGACCGTCTTGACGGTCTGTTCGGCGAAAGATCCATACAGTCTGTTACCTTGGGCATAGACCATCCACGACATCAGAGCTTTGGCGATACTGAACATCAGAGGATCGATGCGATAGACAGGTCTGTAGTCCTCGACACCGTCCTTCTTCTTAAGCTTGAGCGACAAGTTGAACAACCAGCCTGTGGCAAGGGGGATCCAGAAGTTCATCGTAGCCCAGAGCAAAGAAGGTGCCCAGTAGTGATGAGTGAGGAATACAAATACGTCAGGCAGGAATACCGCGAAGCTGGGGAATCCGAACAGACTCGGGAAGTCGAATGCAAACCTCCATGGAACAGTTGCGTAATGAAGTGCTGCGGATTCGAGAAGGAGCATGGTGAAATGAACGCCCGTGACAGAAGAAAGATCGAGACGAGCCTGGTAAAGCACATCCATGATGTGTGATGAAGTCCAGAGCTTGTTCATACCCTCAGAGATACGGGCAGTCTGTTCCTCGATGGCATCAGTCACAACGGCAGGCGAAGGAGGAAGTGCCATGCGCGGTGGACTGAGAAGCATAGAATCCTCGATACGTGGTTCCTCGATCACAGGCTCCTCGACTCTAGGTGCCCCAACTCTGGCCGGAGTTGCTACAGCCACAGCACGGGCAGTGCGCCTTCCAGTGACTGCAGTAGGTGATGAAATGGGCTCACTGACAGATTGTTATGAGAAGGAAGAGCGTGCACACGGAACAAGAGGTAACTTACACGTCAGACTCGCCCTTGATGCGTGGAGCGCGTTTCCGCGTCACAGATCTAGTGATTTCTGGTTCGGCGGCAGGAGTTGAGCCCGACTCGCGCTTTGTGGGAGAGCCCTTGCGAGCATAGTAGCCCTCGAAAGAAGGATACTCGGAATATGTTGACGCGTTGGTTGTAAGTTGCTCTTCGAGAAGAGCAACAATCTGATCTTTACGAAGATCGGAAACGCTACAACAATCAGAAAGATGATGGAAAACGACGCGTTTGGTATGCATACTCGTCGATGCCGACTTGACCAGCAAGTTCGGCAAGTTCAGCTTTGCGGTGCAAGTTCAACCAGGTAGGCATGATGCGAATATATAATGAGAAGGGTCGCGTCAATAAGGCAATCAAGTATCTCGTGAGATGATAGTGTTTAAAGGGGTATGCGGTGAGCAATCTGGTGAAAAGAAAAACACGAGTGGTGTACAAGACGCGTGCAGATGGAAGCTTCAAAACACCGTGCTGGACCAAAGAGGAGGGAGTTACGAGGGTTCTTGGCGTTGAACTAACAGATTGGTCCGGCCATGTGATCAGCTGTACAATTGATCGCTATACAAGTAGCACCACTGACTTCTCTGAAGAACTCATTACAATGATTTTGAGTCGAAACACAAAGATATCAGCAGTAAATGTTTGTCTCAGATGTCTGCGGTCAAGACAGGGTAGTCGGCGGAGGCGGTGGTCGGAAGCGGCGATTGGCCAATGCCAAGCAACATGACGAACTGCAGAAGTCGGACTCAAAGAAACTTGAAGAGGTTCCGGCGAGGAAGACATCCATACATTTCAATATTCAACCATCTTGCGAAACACCACCTGCTTTGACCCTACACATACGCACGCTCGCTCCCATTGATTCTCTCATCGACACTGGAAGAGCGCAATCGAGGCGCATTCGAAGGCACCCATGGTATTAGCCCGCGTGGCTGAATACTTGTCCCCGTCAGACACCATTTCACATCATGCTTCGACAGAGACGGCGGCACAACGGGATCATAGAGGAAAAATAGTGCAGCAGGAGTCAGCTATGGAAGAAGAAGCCCGGCCGCCATACATTCATGTTAGTCTGGACCACGACACAGCCACGGGACCAAGGTTAACTGAGTTTAGGCAATGCTTGCAGGAGGTCTTGGTGGTTTGATGGGTGACATGCTCATGCATTCGCTCGACACAGTCAAGACGAGGCAGCAGGGCGACCCGCACATGCCACCGAAATACACATCCATGGGCTCGACCTACCGCACTATTTGGCGCCAGGAAGGTCTGGTACGAGGACTTTATGGAGGTGTTACGCCTGCTTTCCTTGGATCCTTCACCGGTACCATGACCTTCTTCGCTGCCTACGAGTATTCCAAGCGTGCCATGATTGACTACGGCGTCAATCCTTCCGTCGCATACTTCACTTCTGGTAACATGCCTTCACCTCGCACATGCTCTGTTCTCAATGCTAACCATACCACCAGGTTTCTTTGCCGATCTGGCAGCCTCCCCCTGGTATGTCCCTTCTGAGGTCCTCAAGACACGGCTGCAGTTGCAGGGCCGACACAACAACCCCTACTTCTACAGTGGCTACAACTACCATGGCACATGGGATGCTTTTAGAACAATCATCCGTGTCGAAGGATGGAGGGAGATGTTCTCCGGCTATTCTGCCACCCTAGCACGCGACTTGCCTTTCTCCGCTCTACAATTCGCCTTCTACGAACAAGAACAAAATATAGCAAAAGCTTGGATGGGAAGCAAGGACATTGGTCTTCCATTGGAGATATTCACCGGTGCAAGCGCCGGAGGAATGGCAGGAGTCATTACATGTCCACTTGATGTGGTCAAAACACGTATCCAAACTCAACTGGACCCCGAGTTTGCACACGCTGCTGCTTCACAAGCCTCCAAGACTGGTCCTACAGTCAGTCCGGCGAGCACAACGCATAGGCCGACAAGACAAGCACCTCCGATACATGATGCAAAAAGACCCATATCGACAGGAGGTCCATCAACCGCTTTGAAGAACCACGGAGCGGTCGCTCTCGAAACCGATAATGTCATTGCAGGCCTGAAGGTGATTTACAAGCATGAAGGTTTCGCTGGTCTTTTCAGAGGCGTGGGTCCACGTTTCGTATGGACGAGTGTACAGAGTGGAACCATGCTTGTCATGTACCAACAGCTCCTCAAATATTTCGAGCTACATCCGCTCGTTGCTTCTAACGAGGACTAATTGGCGCTGTCATGAACGAGCTTGTAAACATGTATTTGTAAGAATGGTTTGTGGAATGGCGGCATTTTAGGGCGTTTCATCTGCACCAAAGCCATGATAGAGGCATATCGAAGTGGCGTTTTAGATCTGGACGTTTGTATTTTCGCGCTGTCAGAGTACTCGGTTCACTGCCGTAGACTTTTTGTATATCAGAACCAATACCTACTCAATCTTGACTGCACTTCTCCTTTTTCTGCACACACAAGCACGGGCTGCAACGATTTCTGCAATGGATCACTCAACAGAGGACGAACAGCCAGTCGAGACCATCAGGGGCAAGACTAATATAAAATCAAAAGCAGTTATCAAGTACTCTGCCCTCTCTCGCGCAGCTACATCAGTGATGTTGTAAGCTTTTAGAGCACAAAATCTCTGTGCAAGATCTAAATGTGTGTAGAGCGTGCTGTCCAGACGATACCTACCAGCGGACGATACTCCGGCTCTTGATAATATCATGGCTTTTTATAGCTACACGTGGAACTAGGCGTTGGCACAAAGGGAGTAAGGGGTATTAAACAAGATACATCGTGGTAAGCGGGTTTGTCATAATCCATCCCTGGAGTTGTCTTCACAGGCAGTGATGCTACACTTATCGCTTGTTATCTTTTGCATCTGCAACATGTATCAGATAGCGATGCCATGGTATTGTGATCACTGTAGGATCAACGAACCCCTGTCAGTTCACATCTCAAGATCCAGGGCGGCAATAGGTAGAGCCAACGTCATTCGCAGATGGATGGTCGGCAGCGAATACTCCACAGAGCAGAACAGATCCATCCTCTTCCAGATAAGCGCTTGGCACAAATTTTGGTGAGAAAGCAAGACACAGCTTTGGGCTCCCCGGCGCGGTTGGTGACCGTGCGAAGGAGGTCGAGATGAGACTGGAACGCTCTGGCAGTGTCAGAAGCCCGCGCACAGCTTCCCAGGGCAAATTTTGCCGTCGAGTTTTGTTCATCTTGACGAGAGGCTCACAATGACCAGCTGTTGTGGTCATTCTTTTACATGGATGAGAGCACAAAATTCGAGTCTTCAAGGCTCATCAAACCTTGAGCACTGCAACGCTGCATCGACTGGCATAAAACACACGTTTCTGTACAAAACGCACGGTGTGTCGTTGATACAAGGACAAGGCCGAGAAGAACCGGCGCTAACCGCCCGAGTTTTTGCTTTGTCCGGCGTACCCTGCCGACATCGCTAATGGCAAAGATCGCCCAGTCGTACGACGGATGTCCCAGAGCCCGAACCGAGCCTTAACCTTTTACACATTCATATTTCTAGCAATCTGATAGGAGTAGGTTGGAGGTTCCCCAGTGGCTGTCAGGCACCAAAGTCTGGCGGAAGGCTTGGAGGCGTCGATTGACTCAACTGCTCCACCTACGTAGCGCTACTTCTGACGACACCTCTTGAGCAAGAAAAAAAATTGCTTCTCAGATGCAACAAGATGCTATCCAGATGTTTTGCGATCAAGCAGTTCTCGAAGCAGGTCAAAATTGATCACATCCTGGGGCTCCACATGCATCCCCATACCAAAAAACCGGGGGCCACGTTGCTTGAGAATGGAAGGATTTCTATTACTTGATGCAAACCACCTACGAGTCAATTCAGCCAGTCTGATGCGTTGCTTGAAACCTAAACGCATACGTGCTCAACCAAGAGCATGATTCTTTTTACCTAACACCGTGGGGAAAGGCTCCGTTGTAAGGCCGTAGCGTCTGGTGCATCGTCCACTTCTCCTCCACCAACGACTTGAGCAAAATTTTACGTAGGCACAACTGCTTTGCTTGGAGATCTGCCGGGTCTAGTCATCTTCTACCCCAACCACTATTTAACTACCTCTCCCTCCGTCGTGTGCCCTCTTGCCCTCCTCTCTCACGGTCATCCCTGGTTATTCTTACAGCTGTCACTTTGTGTGGGGATATCCCAGCAACCAGGCACGCCACTTTTCTTATACCCGGTCGGACCCTGCTTCAGACGATCGCAAACACATCCTCTTCAGGTCTCGACGCGTCGTCTTCATCATGCATCAAAACGAGATGCCCACACCTATTGGTCAACCACCTCAATACGACCAGGAAAAAAGGGTTGATAACTTTGGAGCCATCGGCGCAGCCCCCATTGCCGACGATGTCGAATCTAACGGTACGATGAAGGAAACCGAGGTGCTGGATATCTTCGGTAACGAGGATGGTGCCGAGATTCAGTACAAGACCATGACCTGGTGGCAAGGTGCCATGATCATGATCGCCGAGAACATCTCGCTCGGTATCTTGTCTCTGCCTGCAGTCCTGAAGACCATCGGTCTGGTCGGTGGTATCATCGCAATTATTCTCATGGGCATCATCACCACCTACTCTGGTTACACCCTCTGGCAGTTCCGTATGAAGTATCCTCAGGTCTCCTCATTCGGTGATGTCGGTTATATTCTTATGGGCAAGTTCGGACGCGAACTGTTTGGCTTCGCATATGTCACTTTCTGTGTCTTTTGTAAGTTTGGTTCTTACACAAGCAGACTTTCGTCGTTCTAACCGAGCATAGGCATGGCTTCTCACGTTCTAACTTTCATTATCGCCATGAACACTCTTACCAACCACGGAACTTGCAGCATTGTCTTTGGTATCGTCGGCCTGGTGCTCTTCTTCATCCTTACCATCCCTCGTACGATGAAGAATGTGTCCTTCTTGGCCATTGCTTCTTTCATCTCTATCCTCTCAGCTGTCATGATCACCATGATTGCCCTTGGTATCAGCCCTCTGCCAGACCGTAACATCGTCGCTACCGCCCACCCCAACTTCCCTACTGCTTTCAACAGTGTCTCCAACATTGTTTTTGCTTACGGTGGACATGCTGCCTGGCTCAGCTTCATCAGCGAGCTCCGTGACCCTAAGGACTACCCCAAGTCTCTGATGACCCTCCAGGCCGTTGACACTTCGCTTTACTTGGTTGCTGCTGTCGTTATCTACTACTTTGCTGGTGACAAGGTCACCAGTCCTGCTCTGAGCAGTGCCTCTGTTATTGTCTCGAAGGTCGCCTGGGGCATCGCCCTGCCTACCATCATCATCGCTGGTGTTATCTTTGGTCACGTCACAGCCAAGTACATCTATATCCGCATCTTTGCTGGCACCAAGCATCTTCACAGCCGTGGTGTTGTTGCCACTTCTTCCTGGTTCGCCATCATCTTCGGTATCTGGTTCATCGCATGGATCTTGGCCGAATCGATCCCCAACTTCAGCAACTTGCTCGGATTTGTCGCTTCTCTTTTCGCCTCGTGGTTCAGTTATGGACTTCCCGGTATTATGTGGCTTTACATCATGAAGGGCAGTTGGTTCGCCAACCCCAAGAAGATTTTCCTCTTCTGCTGCAACTGCGTGTTGGTGCTTTTGGGTATCATCATCTGCGGTGTTGGTCTTTACGCATCAGGCGTCGAGCTGGCCAAGGACTCTAGCGGCCGCTCCTGGTCTTGCGCTGACAACCGATAAGCAACGAGCACTGGATGCTTGTATGCTATGAACTATGCTCTTTACTGTTTGATGAACTTTTTATACCTTTAGATATGGCGAGAAGAATCTACTATGACCATTTCACGATGTCCTTTCCAGTTTCAACACTTCGATATGTTCATGTTATAGTTTTCGAACGCTGCTAAAGTCTTTACAGGCTTCTTCATCACATCTAAACATCTCGGAGTCAAACGAATACCTTTCAAAGCAGGATACGAAGACGCTAAAGATCAGTATCGAGGAATAGGCTCGGAAGGAACAGAAATTTCCCCTCTTCTGGTGTCAGTGGCTTCACGCCAGCCTGCAAGCTCGCAAAGTTTGCTAAAACACACGTCACGCAACGTTGATCTATTTAGCCAAGGCTTTCATTTTCAACAACAATCCATCGCTTCGCGCCGCCAGATGAAGATCAGCGCCGAGTCAAGGCATCCGCGCTGGTCGCGATTGTGACCACTCTGGGACTTGCTCGGAATTGATCCTGCCGCAATGATGGACATTGCAAGGGTGTATAAATCCTCTCGGATCTGTTTGAAGTATGCAAGGCACGCGACTACCTGGAGCCCCCTACAAAGACATTAGTTGTGAGAATTGGCAGGTGCTTTCATGTACGTCGTGCTTGCGCAAAAAGATTGAGTCGGTAATGAAGATTTTTCGACCTCAAGGCTGCCACAGCAACATGACAACTTCCATACGCAACGACATGTTTGTTACGAGAGCCAAAGATTCGTCACGGAACGCCTTACCTGGATTCATCAGCTCTTTCGTGAGGATTCTGCACTCTTCGGATTGACGAGACCCGCGAAGACCGTCGTCCAACGCTTCTGCGTCGTTGAAACCATCGGCCCTTGAACATGAATCGCACATAAACCTGGCCGTCATCCTGGACATGCATCATTCTCGCCATGCTCCAATGGCCTGCTGCAAAAGAGTCGTGGAACATGATCCGGAAGCAAGCCATGCGGTCCATTGACGAGAAGGAGCACAAAACATGACCTCACACCGAGACTACACCTATCAAGGAGCCCCCATAGACTATGGCCCGCCCTGCAGGCGGTGCAGAAAAATCAAACCTCTCTATCTTGCGGGCCTGGATCTCATCCTTCGCATTACCACAACATGCCTGTCACCACTCTTAGTCAACCTCTCTTCCACCTGGACGAAACAAAGCCCTTTCTGCTTATCTTCTCCAGCATTCGGCCAACCGCGCTCTCGGCTTAGCACACACATACGCAACATATCCGATTCTGAGAGGGAGGCGTTGGTGGTGAAGCTCAGGGATGCCTGCGCATAGCGTCGGCATTAGCAAAGACACACATCGTTTTTCTGAGCAATATCCTTTGCATGAGGAAACCGTGCCGGACTACCGTGTACTTGGTACAGATACTCCGCATGCAGCAACGCACGGGAGGGAGATAGCGAGTCACTCCATGGGGTTGGTTGTATCGAAGATGATGCATGACAAGGATTACAACCGTGAGGCTTTGAGACGGGTGCGAATACGAAACCCGACCCCGGTCTCGCTTGAGATCTGACTCTCGGAGAGTATCAGGATACATGTACTGGATAGGAAAATGCTTCCTTGGTCTTTGGACTGGTGAAATGCTGGTCATGTTATGAAGCTCGGCTTAACACGGCTTTGTGGCTTTGGTGACAACTTCATGCCAATATGCAGTAATACATCCATACATTACATTGTATGTATGAGAATATTTATGATTGTTTTAGCAGCTCTCTACTATGCATTGATCACTAGTTCAATATCATCGTCTACCAGCTGCGGAGCATCCCAGACTCGCCTCAAAATTCAGGCACATATAATTTGGGATCTGTTGTATGTCTAGTCTACATTTATCTGAAGAGCATCCCGTGTTCGTTGCAGACAACAACGCACTTGATGCTGTGATGATTCAGTCATATTTCTGTGCTATTGCAAGCGGTAAATGCAGTGTCTCAGATCTAAACTGCAGGTCGTAGAGATTGAGGCAGTTTGGTCCAATAACGTGTGAAAGGGAGCGAGTTTACGTGATCCAACGCACCAGGCAACAGCAGTCATGTGAACCAGGCAGCCAAATCATCACGCACTTGCAATTCTTTACTGTGGCGAAAGCAGAGACGGCGCCTCCCCGTGTGCTCAAGACAGTCACAATCTTGCTTGACGCCCCCTCCATCCTGGGATATAAGGTATTATAAGCTATCGAAATGCACAGTTACAACTCGAAAATAAGCGTGGCCACTGAGATAGTCTTCAATAGGGTTCTCTCCATGGAAGCCATATTCTTTATAAGAGTATCGTGCATTTCTATAGCTACATTGTGACTGTCTTTCGCACACGGGGAGGCGATATGTAGACAAGACACAATTTGTATACAACAGAAGATATTCCGTACAACATCAAGAAACAATGCCGATGTAAGGGGTATACAGCCATCCCAAGTGACAATTTCCAAATCCCGATGCCCAAATTCATGTTTTCCAAAACACCTTGCTAAAAATCCTTCAATACCCATATATGGTCAATACCATGTACATTGTTTCTTGATCCCCCTAGATGAACTCGCAGATCAATTTCTTGTTGAGAACTGTGCCGCGGTAGAGTTTTTTCTTGAGGATGTCGCCCATGAGCTTGTTCTCGCAGTCGGCGTAGATTTTGAGGCCGGCAGGGTCGGTGGCGGTCTCGATGCTCGAGTAGTAGAGGTCGATGTTGTCGCCAGTGAGGTTGCACAGCTTTTCCCAAGCTACGATCCAACGGTCGTATTGGGCTTCTGGGGTGATGGCCAGAAGCAGGTGAGTGCCTCTGACGCTTGTTGTTGCAGAGCTGGAGCTGCTCTCGAAGCTCAATCCGGTGCCTGATCTTTGGAATTCAGGCTTCTTGGTTGGAGCAGCTGCTGGGAGTGGTGACAGTGAGTCGTGACGAGCCTTGCTCTTGTTAGACGACTCAGCGGTGATGACGAGGTCGGTTGCTTTGCTGGAACCTTTGTCTTTGCGGGCAGGTTGGGTGAGCTTTTGCCGAGCGAGCTTTTCTTCAGCGAGCTTTTCTTCTCTCTCCTTCTGAATGTGGGCCAAAAGATCCTCAGATTTCATGAAGAAGGTGGAACATTTGGAGGTGGTCTTGATGACCCTGGTGGGAACGACCTTTGACTGTTGGTTGGCCAGGTTGCGAGGAAAAGGAGTGGACCAACCACCACCAAGAGCACGCTGTCTGTTTCTGGCGGCCTTCTTCATTTTTTCAAATGGGGTAGCAGGGGCCATGATAGAAGAGTTGGTTGTGTTGGTAGTAAGAGAAAAGTGTTGTATAAGAAGTATAAGAATGCCAGAGGGCTAATAGTACAAGCGTTGGTTGGCTTGGTGTGATGTGTTGTGGAATATAAAATTCTGGGAGAATGCAGCTTGAAATATACAGGCGAGGAGGCAACAGCAGCATCTCGTGGCATTGCTCAAAATTGAGTCAGCACATGCGCAAGTTAACTGCTAAGCGGCAAGAGATATACCTGATATATGGCGCAGAGCTCATGAAAAGACTCACAGATATTGCGGATTGGTCTACAAAATGCCTCCAGAGAGGGCGATAACACAGGTGTCATTCGACTGGGACGGAAAGTGCTCGCAAGCAGGCTTGTTGTGATGTGGGTTGGGTCATGGTTGATATGATAACATATATTGTCGTCTTCAGGGGGTCCCCAAAACGTCTCCAGAGTGTGTGATTAGGGTCGGGGCGTGGTTCTTGGAAACAAGTAAAGGCAACAGAATGTGAGGAAACAGTCATGGCGGGCGTGGTTGTGGTTGGGAAGGGCTTTCGTTTTCGTCGGGGGCTCGATGGACCGGCAACAAAGCAAGCCTACCTTAGCTCAGACAAACCAAACAACAACAACAAGACAAACAGAAACATTTTGGTCTTTCCACCTTCCACAAACACAAACCTGTGTGCTTTGTCTCATCGCATACAACGCAACATCAAAAAGATGCCGGCAGCTGAGGGCATCGTTCTGATGCTGGAGTCGCAGTTTGACGCCGACACCATCCCCGAGGCAGCCATACCAGTCAGCCACACAACCCATGCTACTGACGGCACACGCTTAGTCGATGTCTACGTTCCGTCCTACCTCGCCTCCCAGTTTTGGATATCGTACACGATCAACCCAGCCATGCTCGCACCCGCTCAGGCGCCAGCAAAGTACATCTTCTTCAAGCTCATCCTCGACGGCCAGTGCATCGTCAGCTGGGGTGTTGGAGAGGCAGAGGAATGGAAAGGCAAGACCATGTGGGCCTTCTTCCGAGGAGAAGATCACGGTGGTTGGCGCACTGTCGACAAACGCGCCTTTTTCTTCCGCCCTACAGGTGAAGACCAGGACTTTGATATTCTTGCATACCGTGCCAGGGGAAGACGCAGAGCGTGCAGACAGTTCGACGAAATGCCACCCATGGGCGAACAGGGTTTCGATCTTGTCAACTGGGGTCGCCTGAAGGAGCATCACCCTCAGAACTTTCATCAGTACGCTCTCCTGGATCCACTCGATCAGCCATACGCTACCTTCCGCTATCACATACGAGGAGGCCCCCATGTCCACGCTCATAACTCCCATCTGGACCTTAGCCGAACCAGCAGCAGTTCCTGCATCAGTGCAGTCAACGAATCTTCAGGGCTGGCCGAAGAGATCCAAGACGCGTCAAGACTTCGCAGACTGTCCTATCCACCGACCATATGTCTTGTTCCCACATCTTCGCGTACCGAGCCTTCTTCGCCTACAAAGCTCGACGCAGAGAGTCCCGCCCCTCCAGAGCTAGGCATGTCGATCCTGGACCCAGAGCCATCGATACCCATCGAGAATCCACCAGAGTCAGAACAGCTTTTCCCTACAGATCCTCAACCAGACACCATCAACAGTACGGAGGCTGTCATTCGTAAGCAGTCGGTACAAACCCCTACACCTCTGGGAACGGAGCAGCATATTACGGACACACCACCGTCAAGCCTCAGGAGACGCAGCGGAGCAAAGATCAAGGAGTGGTTTGGAAGCATTTCTAAGAGAAGAGCTACCAGATCAACATCCCCTATACATGCGTCTTTGTCACACAAGACCAGCTCGGCGTCCCTGTCATGAGCCGAAGCACTTCTGTCCACAGAGATACTGTTCTCTCATGGTGTCTCTATGGCGGTATCTCGGATCTGGAGAGTACTGTGCATTTTGACAGCTGCAATGTGACAGTCTTTAGCACATGGGGAGGAAGTTTCCCCTCTTAGAGCTGGTGCCAGAAGGTACAGATGGATCAGACTACCTCACAATCAACATCAAGACCGAGGTGTTAGAGTGCAGTTGATTGTGGATGGAAGGGGTTGACAGGTCGTCTCTGAGTGGTGACGTGTACGAAAAGCCAAGAGAAAGAAAACTGGGGATTCACATGTCAAGGTGGATCGAACCCCTCGGCTATGAATAGTCAAGCCTTTTCTAGCAACACAACAGGTCGATATATTGTGGCACACAGTCACGCGTCTCAATCACGGATACTTCAGCAATACATGCATCGCATCTCTCATGACAGTGGTTACAGTGACTGCAAGTAACCCTATCGCGTTGCGGGTAGGAGATGTACCCCACTACGGAACGTGGGGAAGCTGCAAGGCACACAGCCACTGAGACAGATCTTCAACATGTGCTTCGCAACCATTCGCGTGTCTGTGTCGGCTAAGACTTTGAGCGGGTCAGCAGGACCATCCCTCCTTCCTCGTCGCACATCCAACTTGTTTATGGGTGCGCTACTGAGGTTCTGAGCTATCCGCTTTCTCCTTCGAATCCTCTCTCATCCTCTCCACCCTCATATCTTTATAGATCAGCTGGACTGTGTTTTTGTCATCTATTGCCCTCCTGTCTTGGATAGATTCTAGATCATGAAGCTGCAAATCGTGGCTGCCGTGACCTCGCTGGTCTCGTCGGTTGCTGCTTCAACCCTGAACCCACCAGTATTGCCTTTGATCGTCAGGAACCCCTACCTTTCTACCTGGCTCGGTAACGCAAGAGACAAGCCATGGACCAAGTGGCCCATGTTTTATACTGGCGAAGAGGTGTGTAGTGAGAGGCCTGTGCCTGTCCTGATCACGTCTGATAGCCCATGTAGATCGGCTTCTCCGTCTTAGCCAGTGTACCTGAGACCAGACACGCCTATCCCCTGCTCGGTCGCCCTCAGGACTCCTTAGATGAGGACGATCACACGTCTGTCTCTGCAATCTATCTCTTGGACGTGTCGCTGACTGATTCGATAGCTACAACATTTCTTATCCCGTCTACAAAGGCGCACAGTACGACGCTTCAGTAACAAACTTGACCTACCACATCCCATCGCACAATTCGTCGTCGGACCATGTCGAGATCATCCTGTCCTTCCTGTCTCCAGTTACGCCTTCTTCCACCCTCCGCCAATCTATTCCAGCCTCGTACCTCAGTATCCAGGCCACGGGAAGCTTTGACATCGACCTATACATCGACCTGAACGGTCAGTGGGTCAGCGGAGACAGAGGTGCTGAAATAGTTTGGGAGCTTGAGAATGCTGAGACCGAGAAGTTGAAGAGCTGGGTTGTCAAGAGAAAGGATGAGCTCTTGTTCACCGGATGGAGTGATCGCGCCGAGTGGGGAAGTCTGCGCTTTACTGGTCCCTCGGTGAGCATGACACATTTCTTGAGCATCCTTCTGCTACATGAGGCTGACGAGTTATACAGGATGTCCGCCATGAGAGTGGAACATCGGGAGTCTTGAGAAATCGCTTCTCTCGTACTGGTACGCTGCAGAACGAAAACGACAACCGCTTCCGAAGCATCATGCAAGACGAGCCCGTTTTTGCCTTCTCCAAGTCCTTCAATCTGGCTCCTAACATCACCAGCCACAACAAGGCAACTTCGGACAGCGTTCTTTTCACCATTGCCCACATTCAAGACCCTGTTACTCAGTACGCTTCTGCACGCGGCTTGACTTTCATGCGTCCCCTCTGGAAGACATGGTTCCCCTCGGATGACAATCTGACTTCGTTCCACTACTTGGATTTTAAGAATGCTCAAAAGCTTGCGCAAAACTACTCCGACCAGCTCGCCATTGACGCATATCAGTCTGGCTCCGATTCCTATGTTGATATTGTTGCTCTTTCGGCTCGTCAAACCATGGGAGCTACTAGTTTCTCAGGCACCCAGGATAACCCCCTGCTCTTCCTCAAGGAGATCTCCTCCAATGGAAACAGCCAGACTGTTGATGTCATCTTTCCAGCATTCCCTTTCTTCCTCTACACTCAACCACGATGGCTGGCATACCTTCTCGAGCCCCTGCTTGAGCACATGCTTTCCGGCCAATATCCGAACGACTACAGCATGCACGATCTAGGTACACACTTCCCCAATCTGACAGGACATGCTGATGGTAAAGATGAATATATGCCGGTCGAAGAGTGCGGAGATATGCTGATCATGGGTCTTGCTCTGGTCAATTCCTTGACCTATGGCTCTGGGCACGAGCCTCAATCGATTTGGTCTGCCCTCGGTAGTGATCATATTCCGCTACCTGACGAGTCCAGTCCTTTCGCTTTGGCCACCTTGGAAGGTCGAGATGATATCATTGGTTTGGATGATCGTTGGGGTGGCTCGGCTCAAGGAGTCAAACAGGCCCGCAAGTGGCTCGGAAAGTCCTACGGCCTGTGGAAGCAGTGGACATCTTATTTGGTCGATTACAGTCTGGAGCCTGAGAACCAATTGTCAACCGACGACTTCGCCGGATGGCTAGCTCTCCACAGCAACCTGGCCCTGAAAGGTATTGTCGGCATCCGAGCCATGAGCGAGCTGGCTACGGTCATGGATAAGAACGATGAAGCAAAGCATTTCCGCAACATCTCGGATACCTACGTCAAGCGCTGGGAGGAGCTCGCTATATCTCGCGATGGCACTCATGCAAAGCTCGCCTACGATTGGTATGGCAGTTGGACTACTCTGTACTCACTGTATGCCGATGCACTACTATGCTTCCATCCTTCGACGACCAATGGCAGCAGCACTCAGTCCGCCGACGACTATGCCAAAGTATCGGGTGATAAGCAAACACCCATTCTTGAGCCACCAACTCACGATTTCATTCCCAACCACATCTACAAGATGCAGTCTGACTGGTATGATGTGGTAATGCAAAAGTACGGTCTCCCGTTAGACTCTCGCCATCTTTACACCAAATCCGACTGGGAGTTCCAGGCTGCAGCGGTCGCTTCTCGCAAGACTCGCACACAGATTTTGGATAGAGTTTCCAAGTGGCTGAATGAGACTGTCACTGATAGACCTTTTACCGATCTTTACGAAACAGAGGGTGAAGGTGGTTTCCCTGGTCCCAACTTCTTTGCTAGACCAGTCATCGGTAGTCATTTTGCATTCCTGACTTTGGAGAGAGCTTGTGGTGGAACTGCTATGCAGGCCTTGAGCTTTTTGGATGAGGAATAGGGAGTGCAATTGATGTCGTTAGATTATCATGTTGGCTAGTGATGAGACGGGTTATCTACTAGGGTTATGGACCAAATTGAATCACATTTCCCCCTCCATTGCCATCCTCGACATTAATGAAATTTGACCTCTCAAAAACCTAGGATATGAGGACGATCGAAGACAGGGTCATACCAACAGCAAGTATCCAACTGCATAATTCAAGCATCACACCTGACACAAACGAGATTCGAGCCTTCTGATGAGTTCATTCGGTACCGTAGGTAGTCTTCTTTTAGGTTAGCATAAATTAAAAGAGTCATGGTTGTGGGTCGAAGCAAAATCGACAAAATCCATGTTTTGAGTCGTCTCGCTAGGAATTTGGACTCTACAACTATGTTTTTGGGGCCTCTGATATTTTCTCAAGTTGTGGTTGCTGAACGTCAGCACATACTATTCACGAGTCCGCGTGATGAGGTAGAGCGGTATTGATATCTATGCACACGCACAGTGGATTCAGATCAAGGATGGGTCTTGAGGAAGTAATTGGAGAACAAATCTTGCTAGAGTAGCGAGTGTCGCTGCAAACCATAAGTACATAATACGATTAGAACGTGCTTACGAGGCCGTAAGCCATGAGGACACTCGTATATTGCTAAGCAGGCGTCGTAGCTTAGACAGTTACCCGCGACATAGGCCCATACGTAGCGGTGAACTTTAGCAACGCAGGACCCCAGAGGTACAGAGGCACAGCAAACAACAGCAGGAAATACTGTATAGACGCCATCTCGCCAAACACGATCGAAGCACCTTGTTCAGCAATCCAATCGCTGGAGTACATGCTCAATATACAGGCAATGGCATTGCGTATCACAAACACAATCACCAGTGCCTCGCCAGCAAATTGTGAGTAGCAGTCTACCACGTAGGTGACGACTATGTTGCTGAGAGCCGTAAGAGCAAAGGCGTGCATGCCATAGCCGAAGGCTGGACCCATCCATGTTGTTTTGTGCGCGACACATTGGCCGTATGTGATGACTCCTAGTGGACCGATGATGGCTGGGATAATAAGAGCGACAAGACGAATCTCCGGGCGTGGATGCGAAGCGCGTTGACGGGCTCGATTGGCGATACGATCGATAAGACGACCTCCAGCGTAGAATGACAACATGGCACCGATAAAGGCAGATAGGGAGAAGAGGCCGACCGTGCCTGTGGTCCATCTGTATGGTGGTTTTGTAAAAGTCTGCGTTGTAGCAATTTGGATAACAATGGTCCAGCCGACGAAACAGCCAATAAGGATACCAGCCCAAAAGACGGGTGGGTAAGTGGCCATACGCAAGATGTCCCAGAATGTGCGTACAAAGTGGCCTTGAGGATTGTACCCGATCGTTGGAGCGAGCCATCTGACATAGCTTCTCTTGACTGGTATTTCATCCTCAGGATGTTGGATCCGTGGTCTGGTGTACTGTGTTTCTCGAACAAAAAAGAAGGTGCAAATGAGCAAGACACCAGAGAAGATGGCTATGAAGCCACAACTCCAGCGCCAGCCATGTAGTCCAACAATATAGGCATTGATCAACGGCCCCAGGAAGAGACCTGATGCCAAGGCTACATGGAAGAACATCATGCAGTGTCCACGCTGGTCGAAGAAAAACATCTCAGCTACGAGAGAAGGCACTGTGGCATCAGCACAAGCGGCGCCAACGCCACTGAGCATACGTCCACCAAGTAGACTGCCCCAAGATTGTGCAAAGGCACTCCAGATATTGGCCACAGTCAAGATCGTCAAGGCCATGAGGTATACGGGACGTTTACCAAGCACACGCATCAGAGGTACCCAGAGAATATTACCGAGCCCAAACATGAGGACGTTGAGTCCGACCAGAAGAGTTGCATCGGTGGCATCCAGGTGGAAGTGTTTTCGGAGAGGCACTATAGCGACAGTGAAGTTGCTGCCATTCACATTGGCGATGAAGGTGAAGAAGCAGACCGTGAGATAGACCGAGACCTTGCCAGGTAGAGGCCAATTCTACAGATGCGTTAAGAGACTTCAGCGACATGTGTCGAGACCAACAACTCACCAGAGGATCATTGGGGTCATTGCTGGGAACCGGCAATCGAATGCTGCCGGTTTCTTCATGAGTCTTCAGGTCCTCGACATCATCAAACCTAGTCTCTTGTGGTTTGTTCGACATAGCGCAGGAAACCGCTGTGTTGTATCGTTGAGTTCAACACGGTCTGGCAAAGCATATATTCAGCAAGAATGTCGTTCAGGTTGAGTGAACGGGGAAATGCTTTCATAAGGGATGCAGGTCGAATGATTCTCCTCTTCAGCTGTAAATCATGTAAGCCACTGGCTGCTCCACCCAACTGTACTGATCATGTCCTATCTAAGGTCGGCAGGTAGGGCACTCTTGCATATTGATGCAGCACCCCCACGAAGATCTACAGATTGCATCAACGGTAGCAGTGGCTGACTGTCCCCACGATACCGTCGACCAGTGAAGTTGAGGAGATGGAAGTTGGAGTCGCTGCAGAGAAGCTCCGTGTTGAAAAGAATGTGGAGAGCTGCGTGGAGAAGACGAGCCCTGTCCGAGGGCAGGAATTGCGGGTACGGATATGCAGCGAGCCGGGGGTGGTGGATTAGACATTCGGACAAAGAGCGACCGAGAAGGAAGCAAGTTGAAAACGAGTTGAACCGAGATGAGACCTCGCTCATCGGAGCGCGTCTGTTTCTGTACACGAAAACGCCGCCTGCAAGTGAGATGCGGTTTCGGGCGAGCGAAACAAGCACGAAGCGACGTTCGCCAGGATCCCGGTGGGCGGCGAGACCGTCTGTTTAGGCTCCAACTGTGGAAGCAAGCACATTTCGGCGATGAGCGAAGCACGTGTGCCTCACGGGCCTGAATTCTTATCACGAAAACATGACGAAGATAGAGGACTTTGGCGAAAAGCCACTTCGCACCTTCCCTTTTCTCGAAGCTGTGGGGTCACAGTGACATCCCAGAAAACCGGCCTCACTGCGGAGGTGTTCGGCATATTTCGTGGAGAAAAGATTATTTGGCGTCCTTCACAGAAGGCCCGACTTAACGCCTTTACTCTTCTGTCGGGCTCACTCTCTCGCATGCATCTGTTGCAAGGCAGGAGTACAGGCTAAAAGCGCAATCGTGAATAACCGCCAACAGGACCGAATTGAAAAGCAACGTCCATGCCAATGGACGCCGACAGTGTCCCCATCCTTTCACGCTTGCCCAGATGACGAGCAAATATGGGGAAAGCAGTCGTGTGTATTGCCGACGTACTATGACTGACACGGTATGATACTTTGATATCGTCACCGTCATGGCTTGGTGCAGGCTATTGGTACTGGAACATCATTGTTTCATGGTAGCAAATGTTTACTGAGCCAGTGATGACCCTCTCAAGGCATCATCTACCTCTTTCCTGGCATCATAGCCGTAGAGCCATGGCTGTACCACTGGACAAGTCCTACAGATCGATGTCAGCATGTGTTCGTGGTATTCGGCATTCTCACTCGCTCACCAACGACTCGGGAATTTGACCTCGGGCTCTTCCTTGCCTAGTTGACCCGCGAACAGCTCGTCGCGTGCTCGTTGCTCTTCACCGTCCATCATGTGGAAGTCGTTCCTTTGGGCAAAAGTCTCGCGAACAATGGCTTCACCACGCTTCTTTCTCAGGTTCTCGTACAAACGCAGCGCTTCGGGTAGTTGCTCTTTGCTCTTCACGACGGCGAGCAGGTTTCCGAGGACGGCGCCATCCTCCAGTGATGAGTTTGCACCTTGAGCTAGGTAGGGTAGCATGGGATGGCTAGGCTTCGTCAGCATGGGCGACCATACTCAGGGTAGGACAATTGACACTCACCAAGAATCTCCAAGGAAGACGAAGTTACTCTTCTTGCTAACCCAGCTATCCAACTCTGGACGGTGCATCAACTTCCACTTGTCGACGGATTTGACATTGTCCAGGAAACGATTGAGGATAGGATCCCATTTGGTGAAGATCTCCCTCATCTCACTGATATCTCCGGAAGATCTCGACACATCTGGAGGAAGATTATCGGGCACAAGAAGCACAATATTGTACTGCTTGCCACCACGAACAGAATACGCTACAACGTGGGCTCCAGGACCAATCCAGAAGTGACATGCTGGTTTCGACACCCATTGCCGGAGCTCGGGATCTTGAAGGTCATCCAGATTAAGGACAATACGGTATGCCAGATCTCCGGTGGGAAGCGGAGCGTCTTCCTTGCCAGACTGCTTCAGGAAATGCGCTCTACACTTGGACCATAATCCGTCGGCACCGACCAAAAGGTCTGCCTGGTATGTGGTTCCATCGTCCAAGTGTAA
Organism: Aureobasidium sp. EXF-12298; assembly: GCA_024195555.1. Classification (NCBI taxonomy): domain Eukaryota; kingdom Fungi; phylum Ascomycota; class Dothideomycetes; order Dothideales; family Saccotheciaceae; genus Aureobasidium; species Aureobasidium sp. EXF-12298. Next base: position 104,552 of record SWBJ01000060.1, on the reverse strand, counting down.
TGTCGAATTTTCAAAGTCCACACTGATGACCTTGGAGTTTAGCCTCAGCTTGACGCCTAAATCCTTCGCTCTTTGAGCAAGCGTCTTCTGCAAATCCACACGATGTAAGTCCCAGAAGGGAGCTCCGTACTTGGCTCGTATCTTCTTGTCGAAATCCTGCTGCAAGGCAAGTACTTTTCCGTCAGAATATCTGTGCACGGCCAGGAAGGTCGGTTCGGCAGCCAACGGTTCGAGAACTTTATCAACCCCCCATTGTTGGAACAATCTTGACGCGCTGCGATGCATGTTAGGAACTTGTTCTTCTTGCCCTCCGCGGCTATTGAGACCGGGTGAGCCCGGATCTGCTGCTCTTACTTTGGTGTAATTTGTAGGCCTGCTCCGATCTGAGTTGCCGGTCAGCAACGAGTTGTTTTCTTCGTTGGCGAATACAAGGGCCACGTACCTCCGCTAATTCTCTTGCTTGTTCCAGGACGGTTACATTATGGCCGCCGAGGGCACAGGAGATGGCGGCAGCCAAGCCGCCGAGTCCAGCTCCAATCACGACAATGTCGAGGGATGAGGAGGTTGCAGAGGGCATGATTGGTGAGTTTTCGAAAGGAATTGTGGGAGAGACTGAAGACAGTCGCATTTGTTTATAAGCAGAATATAATCAATGACCTCTCCACGCTGCTCTCTGCCCTACATGGCCGTCCACAAGCAGCACTCCGTGAAGACTTACCGACTGAGTTCCCCACCCCCCACAATTGCCAAAAAGACTCGTCGAGCCAACAGCGGGGAAAGAGCATGTGAAAAACTGGGAAGCACCGGAAGTTTGGCGCTACCCGTCGCTAATCCAGCACGAGTAGCCGCGAGATTTCGTGGTGATGATTACGTCTGTGTCTATCGGCCCGACCTGGGCCCTTTTCTGCCCTGTGAGACCTGACTCCTCCACATTGGAATGACAAGCGCCGCCGGATAAAGAGTGACAGAAGGTGAATAACGAAGGAAAGACAATCCGCCGTCCCGATGGGCCCATGTGTCCGCGAGTTCGTCCGTAGCAGCGCCGTGAGCTCGTTTGTATTTATTCCGATGCCTCGCCCATTCTTTTGGCCACGAGAGCGACCTTTTGGATAACTTATTGATCCAACTTTCAGTCGAAGCAGCAAGAATGTTCTCTCCGGACTACTTCCACACTGCCTCGGCTCCAAAACTCCAAGACCATCACGCCTATGCACAGGCACACATCCGGGACAGGCGTATCTCATTATCGCCTCTGGCCAAAAAATGGCTTCGCAACTATAGAGAGCCCTACAAAGGCTTCACAGCGGATGGAAACATAATTCCTGGTCTCTGGAAATCTAATCCCAATGCCAATGGACCGACACAAACAATGGTAGATGCAGCTCAGCATTTGCTCTCGGTAGCATCTGCAGCTGAGAAGGCACGATTCCGTCATCTCGTCACTGCTAGAGAGTGGCGTGCGTGGTCAAACCCAGAGGTTCGTGTTGGTGTATAAGCATCTTTGCAACACTTGACTGACTAAAACCAGGTTATGGTTATGGAATGTGGTCTCCGTGTCGATGCCATGAGCTCAGACACTATGTGCGCAGTGTATGAGCTGCTCAGAGTGTCATTAAGTCCCGAGGGCTTCGAGAGAGTCTGGACTGCGATGATGATGTCTCAAGCCGAAAACCAGGAAGACGTGCACCGTATTGCTGGCTACCAATTCTGCTTGTTCGGGGAGCCTGGCACATTCTCACCCTGGGGATTCAATCTGTTTGGCGACAACGTATGTGTCAACGTCTTCACACTTAGCGGCGAGGTTGTGATTGGACCGTTCTTCGTCAGCGCTGGTCCCAGTTTCACGGAGCAGGGCTTGGTAGATGGAGTACAAGTGTTTGAGAGAGAAGAAGCAGCTGGACTCGCTTTGATGGCTTCTCTCAACCTACAGCAACAACGCGAAGCAAGTCTTACCGGCGAGATCGAAGACTTCCACGCGGACCAAGATCTGTTTGACCCAATGGACTACCGCAGTCTCGGGGGTGCACACCAGGATAACCGAATCGTGCCTTACGAAGGTATTTGCGCCGCCGACCTCAACTTGAACCAACAGCAAGCGCTTCTCAACATTGTGAGGTCGTTCAACCAAGTACTGCCACAAGAGTCGTTGGACCTGTTCATGCAGCGCGTGGAAAACTATCTTGGTGAAACATACTTCTCGTGGCTTGGACCTGTTCACGCGGATGCGCCCTTCTACTTCCGAATCCACAGTCCAGTGGTGATGGTCGAACTTGATCATCAGGATGGAATCATGGTGCCAGGAACATCAAGCAAACAATACCGCATTCATGTGACGCAGCGTTTGCCCAACAGAGGCGACTATGGAGCTGCATTGTTGGATGAGTGGGTGATGAAAATGGCTGGATTCGACAGAATCGGCAGCATGGTTCGATGAGAAGAATGAAAAGTCGGCTTTGATTTTGATGTTTCAGCAGCGAGGCGCATGGGATTTTATGAGATGATAGTTTTACGATACCCTTCACGAATAATGGACTTTGTTATGTGTTTTTCACTGACTCGAGTGCATGCTGCATACTGCAGGATGTTATGCATGAGTATTGATTCAGATGGTAGCGTGACTTGAGAGTCAAGATGTCGGACGGGCCGAAAGATAGGCTGAGCATTAGTCAGTGGCATGTTGACGCCATTTAGCATGACGTGACAGGATACAGATGTGGCTAATCGTATATACCACATATTGGCAGAGTGTATGTTACGGCAAAGGATATCAGGTGCAATGGCAGGAAAGTTTTCTGTTAAGAATGTGGCGATTGTAGGGGCTGGTCCGTCAGGGTTGGCTTGTGCGAAGTAGGCCGCGTCGCGATTTCCAGCTTGTGCGACAGAGGAAGCTGATGTCTGTAGATATCTACTTGCAGAAAAGACGTTTGAGCGCATCGATATCTACGAGCAACGATCGCGTGTAGGAGGCATCTGGGACTACTCGCCTGAGGACAAGACGCCTGATGACCTCCCTGTGCCATCCGTGACACCCCACGCCGGTCTCGCCAAACCGAAATGGCTGCAATCAGGCACCAGGAAGGCGTTCGGGAGTCGCATCGAAGAGGAGTCTCTGTTCCTGAGTCCGCTGTATGACCGCCTAGAGACGAACATCCCGCGCACGTAGGTCGAGCCATGCGAAGCCTCAACCCTTCAGCCGACTGACACCCAGCACAGCTTGATGGGCTTCAGTGATTTTGATTGGCCTCAAGATTCGCAACTCTTCCCAAAGCACGAGACCGTCACCCAGTACCTCGAAGACTATGCTGCCGACATCAAGCACCTTATCCACTTCAACACACAAGTCCTCGACATCAACTTGGCTGGTACCAAACAAGACGGACAAGACATATGGTCTGTAAAGACGCAGAGAGTACGCCACAAGGACCAGGAAGACCCCGTCGAAAGAACATACGATGCTGTTGTTGTCGCCAATGGTCACTTCGCTGTACCCTTCATTCCTCAGATCAAGGGCATGAAAGAATGGGCTGAGCAATATCCAAACGCCATCTCCCACTCCATGTACTACAAGAAGCCAGAGGACTACACAGATCTCAAGACTATCGTTGTTGGCAGCGGCGCTTCAGGCATCGACATTGCCATGCAACTCATGCAAGCATGCAAACTGCCCCTCATACAATCGGAAAGGTCGAAAGGATTTCTCTTGTCCGACCCCACGCCAAAGAAGAAGGAAAAAGAGGAGATTGTCGAGTTCATCCTCCAAGATAGAGCCGTGCGTTTTGCTGATGGCACTGTGGAGAAGGACGTCGACTCTATCCTCTTCTGTACTGGCTACTTCTATTCCTACCCTTTCCTCAACAGCCTAGATCCACCGCTTGTTACTAGTGGCACCCACGTCCAGAACCTGTACCAGCACTTGATCTATCGCCCGCACCCCACCATCTGTTTCCCAGTATTGCAACAACGCGTCATTCCCTTCCCAATGGCCGAAGCACAAAGTGCCGTCATTGCCCGTCTATGGAACAATCGCATCTCTTTGCCCTCAGTAGAGGACATGAAAGCTTGGGAGGACAATCTACGTGATGAGACAAGTGACGGCAAGAGAGACTTTCACCTTCTCTTGTTCCCGAAAGACGCGAACTACATCAACGCCATGTACGACTGGTCAATGTCGGCACCTGACGCAGATACCAAGGGGAAGCGACCACCGCACTGGGACGAAAAGGAATACTGGATGCGGGAAAAGTTCCCAGAAATCAAAAAGGCTTTCCAGGATCGAGGCGAGGGCAGACATCAAGTCAGGACTTTGGAAGAATTGGGCTTTGATTTTGAGAAGATGAAAAAAGACTCGGCTGTTGAGCAAAAGAGTTTGCTCTGATTTTTTTTTTTCTTTTCTTTAGATAAATATGTTGATTGTATATATCGATTAGATTTATTAGACATCTACCCTTCCGCGTTCTAGAGTCTGTATCGTACTCCGACAGTAGCAAAGAGCAAATTTACGCTACAAAAAGGCACAACTGATTCCAAAGCAGAAGAGTGTCTATAGAGAGCCGACGAGTTGTCGCTTCTCACCTCCCATGTGCTGAAGTCTGTAACTTCCTTCGTACTCCCACTACAGTAAAGAGCAAAGTGTACACTATAAAAAGGCACAAATGTGTTCAGGAGTCGAGGCGTGGCCACCGAGAGCCGATAAACTGTCGCTTCTCATTGGGGCAATGTCCTGTTTCCTAGTAGTATTGTGCATTTTTACAGCTATACATATTACATGTTTTAGCACACGGGGAGGAGAGAAATTTGTGCTTCCGTCGATTCAGCCAGAGCCTGATGCCGCTTCCTTAGCATAGCCATTGAACTCGCCAGTCTCCTTGAGCAGAATCGGCAACTCCTCATCCCTGAATGCTTGATGGATATCCGTATGCTTAGGCTGCCAACCAAGTTGTCTCAACCTCTCAGCCCTGTTTCTAGCATTGCTCGCAATGACAACATCTGAGTATTTGCCAAATAGATCATTGTACTGCTCTGGAGGGATCTCTCGCGGCGAAGCATCGTCGACCTTGCCAGCTGCTTTCAATTCTTTGCCAATGAATCCTGCACATTCGGCCCAAGTGGCTTCTGTACCGTTCTCGCAGAAGAAGTAAGGGTTCTCCAGACTCACAGTGTCGGGAGAGTTTTCGAGCCATTGGAGTACAGTCGCATAGCCATGGGAGAGATCTTTGACGTGGATCAGACCCCAGATGCCTTTGCCTCCACCCACGTAACCGGCGTATTTGTGTTTCAGGGCAAAGCGGGCCATGGTGATGACTTGAATGGATAATTTGCCATAGCTTGAAGCACCGTAGATCAAAGGTGGAAGTACGATGAACAGCTTTGCCTTTGTGCCTAGTTTATTGCGGGCAGCAAGAATAGCAAGATCAATTTCACGGTGAGAGGCAGTGTCTGGTCGTGCGTTTAGATCTGCTGGATTGGTATCTTTGTAGATTTTGTCGCTTCCATAGTTGCCGTGGCTGTCATCGCTAAGGAAGGAGCAGCCGCTTGTGTGGATATAGAAGGTTTGTTTGTCTTGAGCGGCCCTTTGCTCGATGCCTTTGATGACGGCCTGGACGGAGGGCAGGTGGTCGGCTGTAGCGGTGTGGATTACAATATCATGGGCTGCGGTTTGCTTGGTGACGAGGTCCAGGTCATCGATTGTGCCCATCACTACTTCGACGTTTTCTTTGTGCTTCAATTCTTCGGCTGCTTCTTTTCTGCGTACCAGAGTCGTAACAGGATAACCGGCTTCTAGAAGTCGGTCCATGACTTCGAGGCCAATGTAGCCTGGACCGATCAGGAACACTTTTTTGCTGGATTCTGACATGATGTTGTGCCTTCAATTGGTATGGAACAAAGTTTGGCTGGTATAGAGTCAAAGAAAAAAAGGCAAGACTAATATCACGTCGAAGCTATAGGTATGGCCCCACCCCCACGCAAGAATGACACAATACAGGGCACGGATGATATGGTATACGAAGCTTTGTCCGTCCATCTGGAGAACGAAAGTCATTTTCAGAATTATCAAAGACTTACATCCCCTACATGAACGATTTGATGACCCAGGTATGCTGAATTGCGACTGGTTCCTCTGTCAGGCTTACATCAAGGTCCAACATTCTCGGAGTACTCAACACCAATCTGAAAGAACGTGCAACGCGCGCCACTTCGATATTATCCGGCCATAAAAGATTTGGTATATATATCCAGCCTTCTTTGACACCGCTGGACTCGCTGTGGCTGTCACAAGCTTGCTTGCCTACAGGATGTACAGACCCTTGGCATCACTTGCCGCGGAAGTATTACCCGTGGAATGTAGCCGTCCGTTTTACAGCTGAATATCCACGCGCCAACCAAGCGAAAGCACATGGTGCATCTCGATTGGCAGAGACGAGCCTCAGTGATCGCCTTTGATATGTCATTATAAGGCACGATTCCCTCGGGAATCAGAAAACTCCTAAAAGCAGAGTTCTTCAAAGAGCATAACAAGATCCTTGAGTGGCTATCAGGACTTCAAAGCTCACAATGTCAACAGCCGCTGTATCTTCAAACTCGGTCGCACTGCCCACGAGAACGATCCTTGAGAGGAAGAACACAGCGCATGTGCATCCTCTGACGTCTCTGTTTGCCGGCGCAGTAGCAGGGGGTGTTGAAGCAGGTATGTGGATGTGCAATAGCGAAGACCGTAAATTCGAAATGTAGGACGCTAACAACTAGTTAGGCGTCACTTATCCTTTCGAGTACGCAAAGACCAGCAGTCAATTACGATCCCAAGGAAAACAAGGCAATGCCTTCCAAGCACTTCGCGGCGTAGTGGCAACTCAAGGGTTGTCTGGTATCTATACTGGCTGCAGTGCCTTGATTGTCGGTACTGCGCTAAAAGCTGGCGTTCGCTTTCTTGCATTTGATACCATCAAAGCCCAACTCGCAGATGAGAATGGAAAATTGTCGACATCCGGCGGTATTCTGGCTGGAAGTATAGCAGGAGCTATCGAGAGTGTCCTGGCTGTGACACCGACTGAGCGAATCAAGACTGCTCTTATCGACGATGGCAAGGGTGCCAAACGATTCCGCTCTACCCCTCATGCGGTTGGGGTCCTGATACGCGAACAAGGTGTCGCAGGATTGTATCGCGGTCTAGTTAGCACGACCATCAAGCAATCAGCCACTTCGGCAGTCAGGATGGGATCATACAATACGCTCAAGACCCAGTACGCGACCTATGTCGGGCATACGCCAAAGACGACGCCCGAAACTTTCGCGATCGGTGCATGCGCAGGATTGATCACCGTGTATGCAACTCAACCATTCGATACAATCAAGACTCGTACACAAAGCAGCCAAGGTGAAACGCTGTTAAGAGCTGCCAGGGGTGTTTGGATTGACGGTGGTGTTCGGGGCTATTGGAAAGGAAGCAGCCCAAGACTCGGCAGACTTCTCCTCTCCGGTGGAATCGTCTTCTCTGTTTATGAGAGAATCCTAAGTTTCTTGTCTTGATGGCTTTATCCTCTCCGAGTGGGAGTCAGATTGCGTTTCATGCCTTGCATTATCCTATACCATATATAGTATACAGAGTCTGCCTGTTATATATGTTCAACAAACGAGGTGCGACACTTACGACCTGCATACTTTCAGCGCAAATCACCCTCAACATATCGCTCCTTCTCTGCAATGTCCAGGTGTAATGTTGACGCGAGTATTACGGAGAAGGAGCCAGACAAACGGTCACGAGTTGAAGCAAGCCGGTGGCTGAGCATGGACCATGATCGTAGAAGACGATTGCGACTGCACTTACCACAAAAGTTATCTTGATTTCCATTAATAAATTGTATAACAGTCGAGAGTATGGTCTTGCCATCAGCACTCCATGAGGCTACGAATCGATGTTGCTCTCTCTCATGTGCGAAAGACTTCCATAGTGTGGCTGATACAACGCACGATCTCCTCCAAACCGGAGGTGTAGCCATGGAGACATCCTATCTCAATGTTTTCTCTGTGGTGACTCCTTGGTTTCACAAAGTATTGTGTATTTCTTTACACAACGATATCGCTACATATCATCGTGGGAGAGGGGGTGCCGCCGGCCCGAGGGGCTCCGCCCCGCAGTAGGTGACCAGCGGCAGCCACTCTCCATGGACCACGGATCTTTACTTCCCACTATCACAATTCACAAACAGGAGTTACCACCATCAATATCCACGGAGAAAGCGTCTTGTCACCATGCCTCCTGAGCGACGGCATGCCCGTGCACAACAGGCATGCGCATACTGCAGACAGCGCAAGGTCCGTGACCACTAGTCATGGTACTTTCTAGGCCATGTATTGATTATCTTCCAGATGAAATGCACTGGTGAACGGCCTCGTTGTAAAAACTGCGAGATCTACGAGCAGGAGTGCATCTTTGATGGCCCAAATCGGAGACCACGACCCACTAATGCTGCTCTCAATGAGCTACTGGAAGAAAATCGACGGTTACGTGAACAGGTCTCCACCAGAAGTCCACCGGATAGTCAGCTCCCGGATCGACAGCTCCCGGATCGAGTTCACGTCGAAGCAAGTAACAATGCGATTCACGATACAACGCCAGAACAGACTCTGTCCTCAGAAGAGCATGTCAATGCTGCCTTCATAGATCAAACCCACCATGAGGGCAATGATCCGGTTGAGACACCAGCGTCGGTAGGCAGTACAACTTATCATGGTCCAACAAGCACGTTGTTTAATGAAGCAGCATCGTCTAACCGACAGTCGCGATCATACCTGACAAAGGAGCGGGAAACATGGATGCCTAAAATCCTAGTGGCTGCAGCAGCAGAGCAGCGGCAACTTGAAAGCATCAACTATCGTGCTGGTAAGCTCGATTTTGACGGTGTGGATCCTGAACTTGGCATGCACCTGCTAAACCTTCATTGGAATCGACAACACCATTCCTTTCTCATCACATATCGACCAGCTTTCATGAGAGACATGGCTTGCAAGGGACCGTACTTTTCAAAGATCTTGCTCAATGCAATCTTCTATGGGGCCTCCAAATTCAGTCCAAGGTTGGACCTGCGCAAGGATCCGAACGATGTCAGAACAGCTGGCTGGCAGTTTCGTAATCGTGTGCGTGATCTTCTTGGACAAGCACTCGACCATAGCGAAATCACTACCATTCAGGCATTGTTACAGATGAGCAATTCACTTTTTGCCCTTGGTGACGAACAAAGTGCTGCTTGGGTGTATGCTGGAACCGCTTTCCGCATGCTAGTAGACGTCGGATTACATGTAGATGCCGCAAAGATGCCAACTATGCAACGACTCTCCGAAGAGGATCTCGAAATTCGTCGGCGAGTCTACTGGTCTGCCTACGTCGTCGATAAGATGCAATCCCTATACCAAGGCCGCCCAGCCAGCTTAAGAGCTATAGACGGACAGGTACCTATCAAATTCATGGACACCTATGAGGAGTTGGAACAATGGCATCCTTTTGCATATGCTAGTGGACCTAGTTATCCTGGTTCACCAAGCTACAGCGTATCAACCTTTCAACAACTCTGTAAGCTGTGCATGATACTTCAGCAAATTCTGGATAGAACGTACTGTGAGAGAGAGCAGAAGCGAAGTACTCAAGACTTGGTTCAGGATTTGCAAGATATCGAGAAGCAGTTGCAACACTGGATGATTGAGCTGCCCGAGCATTTGCGGATCGATATCAACAATGACGGTAGCAACCAGCAACTTCCGCCGCCACACGTCTTCTCACTTCAGTGTATGTGGAACGTCCTCAGGGTACTTCTCCATCGTCCGCTCGTAGCTGATGGTCATCTACACTCTACTTTGCCATCGACGTCCAAGTCTTCGTTGGCAACGTGTACGGAAGCGGCGATCAATATAGTAAAGCTGGTACGGCTCTATGATAAATGCTTCTCTGTAAGACGAGCGCCATACCTAATATCGTATGCCACTTACGTTGCTGCCACAATACACGTCCGTATTGCGGCCACAAGAGCGTCCACGAGTGAAGCTCATGAGCATCTCCGCACATGCCTCGCAGTTTTTGATCAGAACTCTGCTACGAATCATGCTGTTAAGAAGGCATATATCGTCATCGAGAGCTTGAAGAAGCGGATGGGAATCAAGGACCCGCTCGTCGATCACCCCTCGTCTGAAGTGACGCTAAGATCACAGCCCAACGTATTCGCCTCCCCTGATCATACCTCTAACATGGCACGGTCGCACTTACCGATAGATACGATGATCAATCACGAACCAACAATGGTTGCCGGACAATTTGATCCTGATCTAGACGTAGATACCATCATCCACAGCTTCATGCACGAGCAACAACAACTCTATGGCCAGCCCATGAATCTCTCGATGCCATCAGAAGACGCAACCAATACTCTGTATGGAGACAATTCCATACCGCATACAACTCAGGGAGAGGCATCTAATACAAGCCTTGAGTCGTACGATGATGCATTGTTTGGATTCAATGCATCAGCGTTCGATTGATTCTATCCCAGTACGACAACAGGTTCCTATCCTCAACATTAGTTATATCTTCTTCCTGTGTGGTTAAAACCGTCACAGTATAGCTGTCGAAATGCACGGTCTTTTTCAAATAGAGGGTGTGATCATGGAGACACTTCGAGATTATATTCTCTCCATGGTTGCTGTTCCTTTCTGAAAGACATTGTGCATTATCATAGCTTAGAATATCACCTTCTTACTGCTGCAGGGGGCTCGCGACGGTCTTCAGCACGTGTAGAGTATTGTATAGGTATATGCAGAATAACAAAACAATCAAGAGTCATCAAAAACCAAAACATGTTCCCATAACTATCGTGATCAAGCAGCAAATCAAAAACGGAGTTCTACAGCAACCTTTCATGACTTCTGAATGTACTCCACGTGTGTGGCTTCCTCACCAATCTTGACCTCCTCAAGACTGGGACCCTCGAGTCCGCTGGTTAACTCTCCTCCGAACACAACATCGATCTCTTCGAGAGACAGTCCCTTCGTCTCTGGCACGCAGAAATACACAAAGAGGATCGAAAGCGTGGTGCAGCTTGCAAAGACGAAGTAGGTGCCAAAGCCGATGTTTGAAATCATGTACGGCACAGATCGTGCAATTACAAAGTTGAACAACCAGTGTGTAGCCGTACAAAGAGCCATGCCTAGGCCTCTGATGCGAAGGGGAAAGATCTCAGAGCAATAGATCCATAGGACTCCGGCGTAGGAGAAGCAGAAACCAACAGCAAAGATGTAGATGAAAGTAACCGCTGCGTAGCCTCCAGCAGACAGAGTATGTGTGGCAGGGTTGGCGATTTTGATGTATGCACCAATGAACCACATTGCAATGGCCATCACAGCAGCTCCTCCCATGAGCATTTTTCTGCGTCCGAAGCGATCGACAACGTAGTGCATGGCGATGATGACACAAACAAGTCTGACAATGCCGTAGATCCCCGTAGCGTAGAGGCCAGTGGATTGCCCCCTGAGACCAATCGACTTGAATATCCTCGGGCTATAGTAGTTTATCGCGTTCGATCCTGCGAACTGCATAAAGACGAAGATGGTAACACCGACGAAGATACGTCTGCGATTGCTGGGGACGCGAAGCTCTTTGATCTGCGAGACCAAATCCTGGTCGTGTGGACTCTCAAGCTGCTCGTTGACAGTATCCATGATGTGAGTGAGCTCCTTTTGCAGATACTCATGATCCTCGGGCAAGCTACGGAGCTTGCAAAGGGTGTGTGCTGCAAGTTCGCGTGACTTGTGTTGAGCCAACCATCTTGGTGACTCCGGTACAAAGAACATGCCAATGATCAAGAGTACACCAGGGATGAGTTGGACAGCGAAAGGCAAGATCCATTGAGACGAGGTGGCAGCCATGTTGCGTTGTACACCATAGCAGATCCAGAAGCCAATACAGGTGCCGGTTTGTACGCTGATCTCGTAGATACCAACAAGTCTACCTCTTATGGCTGGGGGAGAAAGCTCGGCAACGTAAAGGGGCACGAGTCCACTAGCAAGACCAACGCCCTTGTCACATTGTCAGAAGCAGTATATAGATGTGAAGCGAAGGGATACTTACAAGGCCTCCAATGGCACGGCCAACATACATGGCTGCTACATGACCAAAGCTTACGGTCTGCATCAAGGACCCGGCACAGAAGATCAGACCAGCGAGGATCAAAGCAGGCTTGCGTCCAAAGCGATCTCCTAGTGGTGCGACAGCCAATGAGCCGAAGAAGCAGCCGGCTTGTAACAGAGAAACGATGTTGGCGGAAAAAGCATCTTTGGTGCTTGCCGAAGCGTGTGTCAATCCAAAATCCTTGAGGAACGGTTTGAGTGTGATGGTAGTCCCAATGAAAGCAAGATCGTAGCCGAAGATGAATGCGCCCATAGAGGCCACTACTGCTACGGCGTACACGTATGCATTGTAGACCTCACGAGGAGCAGGAATGGTCAAAGCAACGTTGTGGTGTCTTCCAGGCATGTCGAGGGCTGAATCTGATGATGAGATGCTTGGAAATCTAAGTCCAGGAGGACAAGAGGGCTAACTATATATGGGAAACCCACTAGAAGGACTCAGCCCTAGATATAACGAGAAACCTAATGTCACGGTTGGGGTTCGCCGATCCTGGCAGAGAGACCGGGGTAGCGTGGAGGAGGCTTCGTTTTTGCGGAGATCTGTGAAGCTTCGCGGCGGGTTAGATCCATGGAATGAGACTCCGCTCTACTTTCTTATCAACTCGGCACACTTATCCGCGGATGTCAATTCCGGCAGTGAATGCCGCAGTGGTCGCGTATACCATCAACATGATTGACTATAAGTGCTGGCTCAAGGCTAGTAACAACTGGTCGACTCTTTTGACTTACTATGTTCAAGACAGCTGCACGACACATCGACGCTGCAATCATCCCCCGAATCTTGAATATTCACCCATCGATCATGCCAGGAATTATTACATCTACCACTGCCATAGCACCACAAGTCAAAGCTAAGAAGCGAAGAGCACTTCCAGCAGTGTGGATGAGAGCTGGTACCTCAAAGGGTCTTTATCTCCACCGTAAAGATCTCCCACAAAGCCAACAAGACTGGTCTTCGGTAATCACGCGAGTGATGGGCTCATACGATGCCGATCCTAAGCAACTGGATGGCATTGGTGGAGCAACTTCAACAACATCGAAAGTCGCTGTTGTATCGCGATCTTCTCGTCCAGACGCCGATATTGATTACACATTTGTCCAGGTGACAATTGGCGCTCCGAAGCTGGACATGACTGGAAACTGTGGCAACATCGCATCCGGTGTCGGTCCTTTTGCAGTTGACGAAGGCTTGGTTGATGTTCGTCCAGGACAGAAACAGGTTCAAGTCAGAGTCTTCAACACCAACACAAACTCGGTTATGATCGAGACAGTTCAGGTCGACGAGGAAGGCCATTTCCTTGAAGACGGGGATTGCAAACTGCCTGGATTATGCTCCGTTGGCAGCCGAGTGCAGATGGGTTTCTCAAAGCCGGCTGGTGCCATGACTGGCAGTCTGTTGCCTTCGAAACGTGCAATGAACACCATCCTCATGCAGACCTCATTCAACTCCGAGCCAATCCCAATACAAGTCAGTCTTGTTGATGCGGCCAACCCATTCTGTCTTGTCGACGGTTCTGCTCTCCCGGATTTCTATCACCAAAAGGGACCTAATGCAGTAGCCTCTATTGACTTCATCGAAAAGATCCGAAGAGAGGCAGCAGTCCTGATGGGTCTTGCTAAGAGCACAAACGAAGCGGCGCTTACCAGAGGCACACCAAAAATTGCAGTTCTCTCGAGACCAGAAATGGACGAGAACAAACCATCAGTAGATTTCCAGGTTGTCGCGTACACCATGGGCAAGGTTCATGGAAGCTTGCAGTTGACGGGAGCAGTCTGCTTAGGAACTGCAGCATGCACCAAAGGCACTGTAGCATACGAACTTCGCAATGAATCCCTTCATGAGCGGACGAGGCAAGACTCTCCTATCGAGTCGGATGAAGTGCCAGAGGTTAAGACGGTTCGTCTCCGACATCCTGGTGGAGATATGGATGTCGACGTGCGTGTGGATACCAACGACCAAGTAGAAGAGGTGGTGGTGTTCCGAACAGCCCGCCGGCTGTTTGAAGGCAAGGTCTATTACCTTGGATAACCTAGATCAGATTAGAAGTAGAAATATGCATTTCGATAATGCGAGCACAATTCTCCTGTCAGAAATGGGTGCATATGCCGTTCCGAGTGGCCGACCACGTATCCATGGTGAGGAGGTCAGAGACAAATTCGGTGAGATGCAAGGACACATCTCGCCTGATTTGCAAGAGGTTTCGCAGTGTTTGATGTTCGGGAAGGTAAGTGTGCAGGCGCCGAGACTTTCCCTATTGGGAGGTAGGAGTAATTGGCAGCTTCCTCCAGGCTCCAGAACCCCGCATAATACTAACCCGTCCATGCCTTCTCCAAGTTTACACGACGTCACACCTGCCTTCACACCTGCTCTCTACATCTTACATAATACTCGTACAATATCTCTCAAGCTTGGTCCATACCTCCTTCATGTCTGCTTGATTAACTTCCAACACATCCAGCATGGCCACCAGCACCGCATATGTACAGCGTGAACGTGATGGCAAACAAGTCCTGCTCAAGGACGATGTTCAATTGCCCTCGCGCGAAGCACACCAGAGCCTTGTAAAAGTGCAATATGTAGCTCAAAATCCTACTGATGGTATATTCCACAGTCAATTCGGAACCGTCATATGTCACTAAACTCAATGGCCAGTCCAAACACTCGACAGCAATGCCTTCGGCGACGGCACAGTCCTTGGCTGCGATTTCGTCGGCACTGTCGAGGAAGTCGGTGAAGACGCAAAGAAACTTAAAAAGGGAGATGTGGTTGCTGGTCTTGTTTGGGAAGGAGAGATTAAAGGGCTAGGTGCTTATGGAAGTCACGTCTTTGCTGATGATCGCATCAGTTTCAAAGTCCCTAAAGGTGTGAAACTGGAAGATGCGGCTACTGTTCCGCTTGCCTCGTGTACTGCTTGGCTGGCTCTGTTCTCCAAGGACTGCTTGGCCATTCCCAAGAAGGAAGCGAAGACCAGCATTCTAATTTGGGGTGGTAGTTGTAAGTCCACCAACAAAAAGAGGCAGGAACGACTACTGATTCGCTAACAGCGAGTGTGGGATCCTATGCCATTCAAATCGCCTCGATGTATGGCTTCAACATCATCACTACTTGCAGCCCTAGGAATTTTGATCTGGTCAAGAAACTGGGAGCCACTCATGTTTTCGACTACAACGACTCTGATGTTGTCGACAAGATCAAGGAGGTCGCTCCAGATCTAGAACATACGTTCGACACTATTGGTTCCAAGGATTCTTCGACACAGGCTTCCCAAGCGATCACTCCTAAAGGTGGTATTTTGTGTACCGTGCGTCCCGGCAAGGCAAACACTGAGAACGCAGCCAAGCACGTAAAGATTACAGATGTTTTGGTCTGGACAGCCTTCCTCAAAGATCACCAATACAAGGATTTTCACTGGCCAGTAGGTTGCATCAGTGTACAGTATTTCGAAGCGGAGACATCACTGACTGTTCTCTTCGCAGGCTTCCGTCGATGACCACGAGCTCTCTGCCGAACTGTTCGAAAAGCTTCCTACTTGGCTGGAGAAGGGCAAGATCAAAGCCAACAACGTCAAGTTGTTTGACAGTCTCGACTCCATTCACGAAGGGTTTGACATGCATCGTCAAGGCAAGATTTCGTCCTTCAAGATTGTGTACAAAGTGTAAATGATTGAAACAATGTGGATCTGTTACGACTTATCACTCGGTCATTGAAGATTCTGTTGGTGACGCAAATGTATAGGCCGACTATCGCTCGGTTCCAGTGCATGTTTTTCAAGTTACTCTGACATGGTGGAACTTCTCCGCGTAGTGGAACCAGACGTCGCTTGTGGCACAATCACCTAGCCTCTTCTGGACTCCGATGTTCTGAGACTGGCTAAACGACCTTTGAAGACTCTGTTATCGATGACCACTGTGGATATCACATTGAGATGCTAAGAATAAGGCAGATATAAGTATCATTACAACTATGTGCATGAAGCATTCCTCATACCAATATATAGGATGTGTCCAAATATAATGAGTGAAAATAAAAAACATCTACTCCCAAGATATCCATCGAGAACAAAAGGCTAGATCTCATCCAGCGAAGGTGCTTCCACCGTAGGTGCCCTTGATACCTCCAGAGCTCAAGACATTGACGTTGCCAATTCTCTCGGCGTTGTCCAACTTCTCGTTGTTCATGACGGAATCACCTCCATCCATGAGACCAAGCTCGGTGTAGATTCTTTCAAGTCTGGCGCGGTCGTCGGCGGCGTTACCAGCCTCGTCACCAAAGATCTCGTCCATCTCTTCGAGAGTAAGACCCTTGGTTTCGGGAACCATGAAGTAGATGAAGGCGGCGGCGAGGAAACAGATGATACCGAAGAAGATGAAGGTGCCGTAGTTCATCTTGGCAACCATATCAGGAGTGGCCTGTCCGATTGCGAAGTTGTTAAGCCAGTTTGACGAAGCACCGATGGAGACACCCTTTGCTCTGACACCGAGAGGGAAGACTTCGGCGACGAGAACCCATGCACCAGGCTAAGAGATTGTCAGTACATGTCAGGTTACGGAGAACAGTGCAAAATCTAGACTTACTCCCCAAGAGTATCCGAAGTTGATTTGGTAGATCCAAACAAAGACGACAGCGACCCAACCAGCGGCTGCATGTCCCTTCCACCCCGAGGGTCCAAAGGCGCCGTACAGAGCAGCGACAATGATGTGCGAGATACCCATACCGATGGCACCGCAGATGAGAACAGGCTTACGACCAAGCTGATCAATGTAGAGGACGGCAGGGATGGTTGCGAGCATGAGCAAAATACCACCAACACCACTGGCCAAAAGCGAAGTTGTGTTACCGGTCAGACCCAAGTCCTGGAAGATGAAAGCGGCGTAGTACAAAATGGCGTTGATACCAGACCCTGCATATGACAATCAGTAAAAGCGACGTTAAAGATGTATTATGGGAACTGACATTGCTGGAAGACCATGGTGAAGATGGCGACGAAGACTCTCTTGCGCAGAGATTTGTTGGTGAACAAAGAAGCGTAGTCGTAGAAGCCGAGCTTGAAGTTGTCCATGAAGCTTCCAGACTGGAATTGAGGGAACTTTGCTCTTGATCTGTCGACCTCAAACATGTGCTGGGCCTTGATCTCAAGGAATTCGAGTTGTACAATCTCGCTGTCCTTGGGTGCTCTTCTGATTCCGGCAAGAACGTCCAAAGCCTCGTCCACACGGTCTCTGGTTACGAGCCAGCGGGGACTACTTCTTGTCAGCGCATCGTACTTATCAAAGTCCATGGTTGACCTTACCTTTGAGGAAGCCAGATGATACCAACACCAAGGATGATAGCAGGCAAGAGCTGAATGCAAATGGGAACCAGCCATGCAGCATCAGACTGGCCGGCACCAGTGCCGCCAATGTAGTTTGTGCCGTATCCTAGATACACAAGTTAGTGTATCGTAAACAAGTGATGGATCCAAGAGACATACCGATCCAGTAACTAATCATAATACCAGTACAGATAGCAAGCTGCTGGAGCGAGACAAGAGAACCTCTGATCTCAGCAGGCGCGAGCTCGGCGTTGTAGCTATGGCTGGGTCAGCGAGGTCACCACGTATGTCAGATGTTCGGTACTCACAGAGGAACAATCATAGACAGGATACCGACACCAAGACCAGTAACGAAACGACCACCGTAAATGTAGTCGACATTCTTAGCGCAAGCTTGAACGATGACACCGACCATGAAGATAACGACACCAATCTGGGTGGCGACTTTACGACCGAACTTGTCGGCGTTGTATCCGTTGATCAACACACCAACCCATGCTCCGAGTTCGAGGATGCTGCTTGAGTTAGCAAAACGTATGTATGCGTATGCTGAACGAACTCACGCAGTCAGGAGACCTCTGGTAGTAGGGTTCTTGATAGATTCTGGGTTGACTGTTCTGTTGAAGGATGCCATGTTCAGGACCTGTCCGAACATTCCTTGGTTGTCTAGGGATTTATGATCAGCGTAAGCATGGGTCAAGATCAACAACTGCACTTACATCCATAGACGAAACCACCGAGAGAAGCGAAGACAGCAAGAGCAAAGATCCTTGAGTTCTGGATAAGACCTTTAACACCTGAGGGACCAGCGAACTGGGCTCGTCGCTTGGACAAGACGTCCATGCCTTCACTTGTTCCACCAGTATGCATGTTGAAGAAGTCGAGTAATGGATTATCTCAAGACGTTAATGATAGTCGTACAAAAGTCGATCTTGTCTGGGGGATGTGGAGAGACTCCACAGATCTTATACTCGAGAGAGAACTGGAGTAGAGCCAGGTACATGGATCTACGGCACTTGTAACATGGTCGAATGTCTGTGTATGCACGCAGTACATGTGAGAACAATTAGCCGCCAGACTACTCCATGCATGTGACTAGGATACATTTGGATTTAGCCGCCGGTTGTCAGCCTACTCCTACTGCTTTTAGGAGATGGAGGTCTCAATGTACGCGGGGACCGATGCGGAGGAGCGCGGAGGTGTGTGGAGCCCACGGGATACCGTACCTATCATGTGCATTCGGGTGGCCGTCTTAGGGAGCAGGATACAGGCTCGTTGGATTTAGCCTGAGCGTTTTTTGTTTGGAAGGAATATCATGAGCTGCAATCGGGAGATGCAGAAGACATCTTCAGACGGGCACGAGGCAATCTAGACATCTCGAAATCGCGCTTCGTCGTGAGTCTAGTGGCGGGTATGACAGGGACCAGAGTAGGCATTTAGTTATGCGAAAGGTCGAAATGAAGGAGGCCATGAATTGCAGAACAAGGAATGCCGATAACGTT
Source organism: Aureobasidium sp. EXF-12298 (assembly GCA_024195555.1). NCBI lineage: Eukaryota > Fungi > Ascomycota > Dothideomycetes > Dothideales > Saccotheciaceae > Aureobasidium > Aureobasidium sp. EXF-12298. The sequence goes on along the minus strand of SWBJ01000060.1, from coordinate 85,570 downwards.
GCCCGGCCAAGCTTCGGTGGCTTCAGCGTGTGTAAGTAAGCCTCACAAGCCTCCTTCCACCCGTAGAGCCCGAGCGGTCAATATGGGAGACGCACCACACTCAAGATAGCATGGCCATGGACCTCAGCGCCAGAGACACATGATGAGTGGGTTCCGAGTTATCCAGACCACCATGTATTGGATACCTTCACCCGCGCGGCTTGGGTGATGTGACACGACTGCACGAACACGTTCTGGCCTGCCGCAGAGTGATGGTTGCGGAGCCGCTGTATCGGCTGTTCTCCTGGGAGTTGCTCGAGCCTCGCGTGTGGCAAGCAATCATCGACAACCGAACGATCGAGGCAGCGATGTTGTTGAAAATCTCTTCCGGACCACAGAACTACAGGCAACGCGGGACTTTTTGCTTATGTCTCTTGGACGTGGACTTGACGCTGTCGCCACCTATGTACGTCGTTCTTCGCACAATCCTCTGCAATATGACAGGCCACTTGATGTTGTATAACCAATCGGGAATGTTCAACTGCCTGTTTGTCGTCGGGATTCTACACCTCTAGACCTAACCAGATTCTGCTAGAGCAACCCTGGCTGTCATCAGTCTCTGGTCGAAGGTGGATATCGACTTAAGCGATGAGCTTTACTGGCTCGAAGTTCATCGATGAAAGAATTATGAGTATGGTGTGACTTTAGCAATTGAAGTGGTGTGTGCGATCACCTGGATGATACCCAGATCCAATGCTGTCACCTCATCATCACAAAACGTCTCTCTACCGTACTGATCATTGCACACGCGACCTTCGCATGAAATTCTATCGTCCGTTTTTATTGAGAAAGTTGTAGATCGGACTTAGTGCGAGCGAAGGGACACCTCCGGTTTCGAAAGCGCTTTCACCACCAAATCAAAGCCGCGTGTCCAATAGACAACCATCTGTTCGTCCGCTGCCCGTTTCAAATCAATGTCTTCATCAATGCTCCTAACGTCCACGCCGATTCTGTGAAGCGTCTCGGCTAATTCTCGCTGACTGCTTCCCATAGGATTATCTCTGATACATATGCCCACGTCTGCAGCAAGTAAAGCTTCAAGATCGGTGGCAGAATCTCCGATGTAGATCACGAGATCATCCTGCTGCTCCGCGAATTCTCTCGTCAAGGCGCATATCTCGAGTTTCTGCTGGCATCGAAGGGGCAGATGAGATAATTTGTCTGCGGAAGTACGTATACCGGAGCTAGAGTTTTTGGACAGTCTGCCGTCACTTCCTTCTGCAGATTCGAGGTTGGAGATCTCATTTGCTTTAATGTCCATGCCCGTGACATATGGGTACAGTGTCTCGTTCGCCGGAGATGTGAGTTTTGAGGATGCAGACAGAAGAGATTGGCGAATGAATCGTGCACTCCAATTCACACTCAAAATGCTGATCTTATTGTTTGGACTCGAGAGCAGAGTCTGGAATAGCGAATCCCAATCGCTGCGGAGTTTTAAGTCACCATTTTCAATAGATGCACCAGCGACATGGTCAACATGACTAGCCTTGACACCTTTGAAAATGCGACTAGATTCGACGCGCTGGACGCTTTTGTTTTCGATGAGTGTCAGACTGGCCAACCATTGACGTTCTTGGTCGATTGTGGTTCTAGCAGATGAGGTAGGCTCATAGCGGGATGCGTGCTCAGTATAGTCGTTCATGTATCCATTCACAAAGTCCGACCATGGTGGTAGAGATGTTGAGGAATTGGCGTGATATGCTATATTTCCAACCAACGAGAGAGTATCTTTGCGGGTCAGAGTGCCATCCCAATCTAGGATCAAATGGATTGGTCGACGTAACTTCATGGTTTTGATGTTGTGTGGTCAAATGGAGAACAAAAGGTGATGTTTACTCGTGGTCTGTGGTTCTTGGCTGTGGAGGACTCGAGTATGCATGGTGCACAAGTATGCATGGGTGCACAGACGTCGAACTCATGGCTTGTTCGCGTCATGGAAAAGGGTTTTTGGGCAGCGGGGCGCTCTCGGGTGCGGCGCTTGAGCCTCATTCATTTGATTTGATAAGGGAGGAAAGGCAAGGCATCATGACACATGGTGTAATGACAATACAAGCCCAGGGTCTGTGGAGGAGCAAGTGCCTGGTGTCCTTGACGTAATTCTTTCTCATGCCCTCCGCCGTTCCCAAACCTCGAATGCCAAAGGTGCAGGACATCATGGCAGCCAACCCCTCGCTCGACGTTTCCAAACACACCAAATACTTCCTGCGCACACTCAAGACTTTCTTGCCCACGGCCTACCAGAGCAATGACAGCAATCGTTTGTCCCTCGCCTTCTTCATCCTCAGTGGACTGGACTTGCTAGGCACACTGCACAAGAACACAACCGAAGAGCAGAGGAAAGACTACACCGACTGGATCTACAGCAATCAGCACCCCAAGGGCGGCTTCCGCGCCTTCCCTGGCGCAAACTTTGGCCATGCAACCACAGAAGACAATCTCCATTGGGACCCTGCAAATCTGCCTGCTACCTTCTTTGCCTTGTGTTCCTTACTCATCTTAGACGACGATCTATCCAGAATCAAGAGGAGGGAATGTTTACAATGGCTCACGCGACTCCAAAGACCCGATGGTAGTTTTGGTGAGACGCTGGTCAAGGACACCATCAACGGCGGTACAGACTCGAGATTTGGATACTGTGCCACTGGTGTACGCTACATCCTACGAGGAAACCACCGGGGTGAAATAGAAGGCTGTCCAGACATCGACATTGAAAGCTTCGTAACCTGTATACGGAGTGCCGAGGTGAATACAGCCAAGACAATTATACAACTCTACCCATGCTAACCTTGTGCGCTAACGCAGACGTACGACGGTGGCATTTCAGATGCGCCCTTTCACGAAGCCCACGCCGGCTTCACCTATTGCGCCGTCGGTGCTCTCAGTAACATAAACCGCCTCCCACCAGAACCCTACTCCGCCCTTCCTACTACTTTCGCGCCAAACGCCTCTCTTACCAATATCCCGCTCCTGATAAAATGGCTGGTCTCGCGCCAGACCGCAACCATAAGCGAAGAAGACGAGCTAGACACCTATGGTGATGAAACAGACACACCGGAAACCTGCCACGACGCACATAGCTTCGTCTACCAAGACAAGTTCGTGAGCAAGCAAGGGAAAATGAATTACGAAGGCCGACCGAGCGTCCACTTCAGTTTGGAGTGGACGGGCTTCAACGGCCGTTGCAACAAAATCGCAGATACCTGCTATGCCTTCTGGGTTCACGGCTCACTATGTGTACGTCCCTAGGTCAATCCCGCATTTGCAGAAGAAACACGAGCTGCTAACACAACATTCACAGATACTCAACCAATCAACACTTCCTAACACAGAATCAGCTCGCCGCTGGCTCCTCGAAAGGACGGTCCACCCTCAACTCGGCGGGTTCGGCAAAGTCGCTGGCGATCTGCCGGATGTCTATCACTCATATCTCGGTCTTGCCACATTGAGTCTGTTTGGTGAAGAAGAATTAAAACCCCTGGATCCAGGATTGTGTATTAGTAAAGAGGCTAAAGGTAGACTTGGGGCCATCTGGAAGCGATGGGGCATTGAACAATGATCAGTCTGTTGTTTATGATATATTCATTCAGCTTCTCTTTCCCCCTTGGCGTGTTCGTTTCAACAGCGCGATATAGAAATATATATTTCGCATTGCAGGAGTGGCTGTCAATACTCAGATGCATTTCCTCGACAAAGTCCTACGAGTATCATGTATGACCCCAGAAATATCTAGAGACACCGATATATCTTGCCCAGAGAAATGCTGCGCCCCATACCGCCGTGTCCAGCGTAAACTCCAATGCCAGACACAAGCCTATCTTGTTCATTCTCGCCATCCTTGATGCTGCAAGTATCGGTACCAGACCCGTAGATCTGCCATGCTCAGCACTCATCCTTGCTGACGAGCTCGAGGAAAACGCCGACGAAAGTGAAGTAAGATGTTTCGTGTCCATGGGTAGTAAAATGATGGACCAGAAGAGGTAATCAAGGTTCAAGGCCAGGAGATTAGAGGGCAGAGTTGAGAGCTCGGTGACACGGTATCGCGTTGCCTTGTGGCGCTGTGGCTTTTCTGTTCTTGTTCCTTGGTTGCCTACACTCAACTCTTGCGTCAAGTTTCGTGTCTCTTTCTCTGGCACAGAAGGGATTGGTGCCCAACCCAGGGATTGCAGCAGCTTGTCTCGAAGTCGTGAAAAGGGCGTTAGATAGCTGGACTCTGAATCGTTAGTCTGTGATGAGGTGATGTTGTGAGGACCCAGGATACAACTGTATTCGAACAGCGGAACATGGCCATATGCTGACGCAGCAGAGTGTTGGAGTAAGGCCATGACCAACCACATTCCTGCTGGCGAGGCCAATAAGCCCAGAAATTTTGAGCCCCGTATCGGCCCTTGGTTGAGAAAAGCCCAACGAAGAGGTGATACAGGACTCCAAGGTGCCAACCAGGATTTTGGAGGCAGAAGTGGTTTCGAGGATATAAGGCCTAGTTGTTGCAGACATGAAAAGGAGGCTAGAGGGTAGACTGAAAGATGAAGCAAGGCGTTCAAGGCCTTGTAGCTGTAGTTTACACATCTTAGCAGTAGAAACCGCTTCCTGGTGCTGGCTTTTAACCGGATGATCTTCTTGCTGGTCTTCAGGATTTGTTCACCTAGATACCAGTCGACAAAGGTTATGATGAGTTGAGATGCGACTTCTGCCAGACCGCCGATTGTGAGAAACCGAATAGCGCCAAACAATCCATTGCTGGTCAATGACACCCATTCGACTGACAAGATGTCCACGAAATTGAGATCTGATGAAACAAGACCGACTTGCAGCCTTCTCCTCAGGCCCAGAAGCCACCAGTCCAAGATGTTTCTTGACGTCTCTGCAGTCATGCGGATGAGTTCACCATAATCGTCCTCGCCGTCTTTGATGATCCTCCATTCTTCGTCGGAGAAATGGACTCGATAATCACCGTCAGGCAGTTCCTCATTCAAACTGTCGATGAGTTTGTCTTTCTTTTCGCATACACCCACAGCAGCCAATACCTCGTTCTTAGCTGCTATCATGGCTTCATTTTGGCGTGTGGTGGCTATACTGATGGGTTCACCTCTAGCGTTGTATTGTTGCTCATCAGATCTTGTTGATTGAGGAGCTGCTTCTGAGGTTTCTCGTGATGCTTCGTACATTGATCGACCCTGAGATGGACGTTGTCAGTCATGATTATTGTGCTATCTAGTTCGTTGACCAGATTGAGATGTTCACAGGGTTTCTGGTGGAAAGTAATGTTCAATACTCTAGAACGAAGGCACATCCAGCAGGACTTCAGAGAGACAACCGCGTTATTGTGTTGTTAAACCAGATCTGAACTCACCAAGGCCATGCGAGCGAGAAAAGCATCTCGACTCATGCTTAACAGCGCTGTCGATTATGTGTTATGTGGGAAATCGTCTCCGGATTGAGTTTCACAGCACAGATCTGAGAACTTCAATACATCAAGTTTATGATAGATACTGTCGAATGAGATATGAGACGGAGATATGTTTGACAATGCAAAAGTCGATTTCATGTTGCATGAACAGAGAGGGAAGAAAGTCGAGATGTTGCTTGCCCAAAGCAGAAGGCGGTCAAGGCAGATGGTCCGGGCGTGGCTTCCGGCTTCAGCGAGCAGCGGGCAAAAAAGTTTCTAGGAAGTCGCATTTTGCTACCGCAGAAGGCGTAACTTCTCAGTCACGCAACAATGTCGAGCTTCTTCACCAAGCCTGCCTCTCTGAAGAGAAAGAGACCCGAAGGCGGTGCACCACGACCTCAGCGCACAAACGACCGTTCAAATGCACGACCGACCAAGCGAAGAGAAACTCGTGACGATTCCGTGTCTGGCAGCGATTTTGACGATGACGACGATGTAGGCCCTCGCCCACCTGCCGACTCTGACGACGAGTCTTCAGAGTCAGAATTTGAGGGCGAGGATGCGGCAGGAAGAAGAACACGGCTGGCAGAACGATACCTTGAAAACACGCGACAACAAATCATCTCCGAAGGCTTCGACGCAAAAGATATCGATGCCGAGCTATTGGCTGAGCGCATGGGCGAGCGCTTGAAGGAAGATTCGGCAGAGAGCAAGGGAAAAATCTACCGCTGGATTGCAGACGACTACGACTATCAGGACGCTCTTCACTCGCAGTTCCGCGCAGACTCGCAGACACTGACCGGTGTGGCCACATGCGCTCCTTACATTTACACCGTCTCAAAGGACATGACTCTGATCAAGTGGGAGATGCCACAGAAGATCGATGCTTCATCCAAACATACGCAACCCACAAAGCCTAAGAAGCTCATCTATACACGCGGCAACGGAAAGAGAGAGGACGACTTCGAGTTCAAGCATCACACTGATGCTATTCTGTGTGTGGCTGCCTCATCAGACGGCAAGTTCGTAGCGACTGGTGGTAGAGACAGAAAACTCATCGTTTGGGATGCGGCAACACTCAAACCATTAAAGTTCTTCCACCACCACAGAGACGCTGTCACCTCTCTTTGCTTCCGTCGCACCACAAACCAACTTTATTCGGCTAGTAAGGACAGAACCATCAAACTCTGGAGTCTGGACGAACTAGCCTATGTCGAAACACTCTTTGGTCACCAAGATGAGGTTACAGATGTCGCTGCCCTGAACCAAGAACTTTGCGTTACGGTAGGCGCCAGAGACAGGACAGCAAGATACTGGAGAGTCGTTGAGGAGAGTCAACTTGTCTTCCGTGGTGGCGGTAGCGGTGCATCATCGAAGCAAAGAAAGGAGAACGCTGCAGCCGGTATTCCTCAACCACGAGAGTTCCACGAAGGTTCCATCGACAGAGTGACAATGGTTGATGACGAGCATTTTGTTACTGGTTCTGACAACGGCACCCTCTCGCTCTGGAACATTCAAAAGAAGAAGTCTGTCTTCAATCTACCCCTTGCACATGGCCTCGATCCGCCACCAAATCCCGAAGATGTCAGCGCGGAAGCCGATCCTTCAGCAGACGTAAGCGTATACACCGAGCCCCAGCCTAGATGGATCACCGCACTTGCCTGCGTACCGTTTAGTAATATCATCATCAGTGGCAGTTGGGACGGCCAGCTTAGAGTGTGGAAGATCAGCGAAGACAAGAGGAGGTTGGAAGCTCTAGGTCCTATCGGCTGTGTCGAGGACAACCAACTCATTGATGGAGAAGCAATGTACATGGACGACTCGATACATGCTGTGCCAGAGTCGAACAAGACGGTCAAGGGAGTCATCAATGACCTTGCTGTGTTTGAACGCGGTGACAGGGGTAAAGATGGCCTGGCTATTGTTGCAGCTGTGGGCAAAGAGCACAAGCTTGGACGATGGATGCAAAACGCTGGCAAGAACCATGCCATGCTTTTCCGCGTATCCAAGAAGGTCGCCGAGAATGGGACGACAGAGGAAGCTGAGGGATTGGAGGACGAGTGATGTATTGCATAAAAAGCGTTTCTGTACAATTTCCATATACCCTTCTTGGTCTGTTCAAGGAAGAAGCATTTACAGCGGTTCAGGTGCTTTTTTCTACTCCTCACGTGTTTCTATCAACAAGTGGCCGATATAAGGAATGGTAGAGACACTTATGCAAAAGTGCATGAAGCGCACGTTTGGGAAAGACCTTGCACACGGAGCTTGTGCAGCCACTTTGTTACAAGGAACTCACTTTGGGAAGGGCAACGAGTGTATAGGTAGCATAGCTAGACATCAACACACACGAGGAACACTCAAGAAAAGGGAAGCCAGAGATTTGTGACAATCTTTTTTTATTTGGGTGAAGAATTCTAGACAAGAAAATTGCAAAGAAAATTTGATATGTACTCCTTCTTGGACACCGAGACTCACAGCCCTAAGTTAATAAGACCATTACGAGAATCAGCTTCCTAAATCCAGAGAATTGTTCTCCCAGACCACGCCTCGCTGCCCGAAGACAGAGAGACTGGCAACTCAAACGCCGTAGAGAAAATGTTAGTGAGTTGGTATTGCCTTGCAAGCAAGGGTTCCAGAGCTCGACAGAGGCGCCGGTCGTGGCAGGTCCGGTTTTTTGATCAACCGGAGAAAGAGGGTGGTAGGGAAGGAGCGCTTTTTGTAGCTGCGAGGAAGGTGCGATGCTTGGCAATTGATTATGTCAGCAACTGTCGGTCTCAAGACGGTGATAAAAGTGATAAGAAGGGGCAGAATGTCAGGGTCTCTACTGAAGCCTGTAGGCTGTCGGGGTCCCCCGATGGTTCGTTAGTCGCTACTCGCCGCCTTCGAGACTGTCGGTTGTTTGGTTGTGTTTAGGACCTCATCTGCTGCCCTCATGGCAGTTTGTTCTGATCTGTACACTGGTCAAAAGACTGTTGTGAGAGTCGATGACTTTGGATGAACATGGCCGCCTTCGCCAATATGGACGCTACACAATACGATGCCTATATCGAGCACATGAGGCAGACTGAGTATCCTATGCTCAAAGGTACATGACTCTTGTGCCTTTGCAGCAGATCGAGACTGACAGAGTCTTAGATGCAACATACCTTGACCATGCAGGAACGACTCTATACAGCAAGTCGCTTCTCGAGGCCTTCACAGCCGACATGCTAGGAAACTTGTACGGCAATCCGCATTCTGCCTCGCGGGCTTCACAACGATCTACCCACCAAGTTCAAGACGTCCGATTACAACTTCTGCGTTTCTTCGATGCCAACCCAGACGACTTCGATCTGGTCTTTGTCGCCAATGCCACTGCAGGTATCAAGCTAGTTGCTGATGCTCTCCGCGAACACGAGTCGGGCTTTTGGTACGGCTACCACAGAGATGCGCATACTAGCCTTGTTGGTGTACGCGAGCTGGCAAAGGAACACCACTGCTTTGCTGAAGATAAAGATGTCGAAGCCTGGATTGAACAAGGGGGACAAGATACACAAACTCGCCTCGGACTCTTCGCCTACCCTGCCCAGTCCAACATGAACGGCCGCCGCCTGCCACGTACATGGTGTAGTCGGATACGGAGCCCGGGAATGCTAACACTGCTGGATGCTGCTGCACTTGTCTCAACATCTCCTTTGTCCCTGGCCAACCTCGACACAGCCCCTGACTTTACAATTCTCAGTTTGTACAAGATATTCGGCTTCCCGGATCTTGGTGCTTTGATAGTTCGCAAGGATGCGGCATGGGCTTTGCAGAAGAGAAGGTATTTTGGTGGCGGCACAGTCGACATGGTCGTGTCGTTAAAGGAGCAATGGCATGCGGTCAAGTCTGCTCATCTGCATGAGCAATTCGAGGATGGCACCCTGCCTATTCACAGTATCATCGCTCTGAAGTCTGCTATATCGGTTCACCACGACTTGTTTGGCACGTTGGAACACATTTCTGAACACACGTCTCTACTCGCCGACCGCTTATATTCTTCCTTAAAATCACTACGCCATGAAAATGACGAGCCAGTGTGCCAAATCTACAAAGATGTGGCTTCAACGTACGGCGACAGAAGCACACAAGGTCCAGTCGTTGCTTTCAATCTTCGCGACGCCAAAGGTCAGATGGTCAGTAATCTAGAGGTGGAAAAGCTGGCCCATGTCCGCAATATCAATATCCGTACCGGCGGCCTTTGCAATCCTGGAGGCATTCAAGCCGCACTCAACCTCCCACCATGGCAGATGAAGAAGAACTTTTTCTCTGGTCAGCGTTGCGGGTCTGAGAACGACGATGTCATCAATGGTCAACCCACCGGCATGATACGAGCAAGTTTGGGTGCCATGTCGACGACAAAAGATGTTGACACTTTCGTTTCTTTCGTCAAGGAGTTCTTTCTCGAAGCTTCAATCACGCCCTTTGATCGCACCGACTCTCCTATTCTATCGTTAGATATACCGCTGTCAGAGCAACTACATATTGAGAGTCTCACTGTGTATCCAATAAAGAGTTGTGCTGGCTGGCAGATTCCTGCCAATACTTCGTGGGAAGTGCAACCACAAGGCCTGGCATGGGATCGCGAGTGGTGCATCATACACAGTGGAACCTCTGTCGCACTTTCGCAAAAGAAGTATCCACGCATGGCTCTCCTCCGCCCCACACTGGATTTCTCTGCAGGACTTTTACGCATCACTTGTGCAGTCCCCATCAAAGACGCAACTCAAACAGAAATCAGCGTCCCACTCTCCGCCGATCCACGCTGCTTTACATCTGCAAGCAAAACCTCCACACCAACAAACGTCTGCGGCGACAATGTGGCAGCAAGAGTCTACGCCTGTCCTACAACCTCATCATTTCTGTCTTCTGTGTTGGGTGTACCCTGCACACTCGCTCGCTTCCCAGCAACTTCTACTTCCAGACACGCCAAAGCACACCTCTCGACTAACAGCAACGGCAAAACCTCAACACCACTAGCATTCTCAAACGAAAGCCCTGTCCTCTGCATTTCCAGAATGTCAGTAAACGCCCTCAACAAAACCATAAAGGCAAAAGGAGGAACCGCAGTTCCTGCATCAACTTTCCGTGCTAATATCGTTGTTTCGCAACCTTTGCATCTGCTCCCAGGTAGCGAAACACCCTATGTGGAAGATACTTGGACTAGCCTTTCCATCACGGCAAAGAAAGGCAGTGGACAGCAGGGTGACGGCACAAAAGCAGATTTCAAAGTCTTGGGCAAGTGCAGGAGGTGCCATATGCTATGCGTTGATCAGCGGACGGCAGAAACTAGACAAGAGCCTTTCGTCACATTAGCAAAGACCAGGCGAGAGGATGGAAAAGTGTGGTTTGGTGTGCATCTAGCTCTGAACAAGGGAGAAAAGAAAGGATGGGTCAGAGTTGGTGATCAAGTCACTGCTATGTAAACTATCTTTTGCAGAAGTAAACGAAAACCCATGCCAAAAGTTCAAAAAACAGAAAGGAAGAGGGAAAGTGCATAATCATTGAATGGCGTGTGGTATCATACTAATAAACAAGAAGAAACAACTCCATCGCGGGCAGATGCTGGCCTGAATGCGAATCTCGATTGTAAACAATACAGAAAAGGAAGAGGAAAGAGGGAAAAAAAAAAGAAAGAAATAGACCGCAGCGGCTCTTGTCTCGCCACCGCCGTCAATGTCCATAATCCTGCTGGTATGGCTTGTAAGGGCGTACCAAAGGAGTAATGTGGACGCCGTGCGCGATGAGCAGATGCTGAATCGGCTCTTAGTAATTATCTAGGGTCTGGGGTTGTAGGTGACTAGGTCACGTAGGGCTGTATGCATATCTCTTCTTGAACGTCGTGAACGAAGAGATGCTTTGAGAGAGCGTCGTGAGTCGGAGCTCCGGAGAGACGATCTTTTCGAGAACCTTGTGCGCGCTGATTGTGCTCTGGAACTGGTCGAAGCTCGATCACTTGCTGGTGTGGAACGTCCTCGAAGAGCATTCTAGGGCCGACGCAGACGTCTCAGAGAGCGGCCCCGCTAAGAAGCTCCCGAGGGAGAATTGCTACCTCCTCCACTACCGCCGCCGAACGCATCCCTCATGCGAGCCCACGCAGCAGTGGCAGCACCTGAAGCGGTACCCGAAGCAGATGTAGCATTGTTGGCGGTGCGAGAATGTTCAGGGCTTTCAGAAACATTGATAGGATCATCTCTGGTACCTTCTCCTTGACCCCATGCTCTGTCATTTCTCGCAGCCTGACCAGGCTCTCTGGGTCTGGTTGCATCCTCGGGACCATCTCTGGGCATAATGCCCTGTCTGCAGTGGGGACATGTGTCGTGTTCGCCCAGCCAGGCTTTGATACAGTCGGGGTGGAACCAGTGACTGCAGGGTAGGCAGGTGACTTGACTTCCGATGGGAGCCTCGTCCATGCAGATGGAACAGTCAGCCTTTCCGGTTGTTTCGTCCAGATCTTCCTTGGTGATGGCCTTCTGGGGCAGAGAGGCAATGGCATCAGCCGAGGCAGGGCCTGGGGCGTTGGATTGATTCTGCTCCATGAGCTGAGATATTATCCGGTCCAGAGCTTCTTGACTGTAGACGGCATCGCCGTGTTGCATGTTGGCAGGGTTGAAGAGAGTGCTCAGCAAATTACCAAAGCCAAGTGGCTCGAAGTTAGGGTCAGGACCGGCTCCTCGTGGAGGGCCATGAAACATGTGGTTGAGAATGCCCGGAAGGTTGTCGATGGTCTGGGCACGGGCTTGGGGACTGTTGGCGTCGCGAGGAGCGAGACGGGCCGTGTATTGGAAGTTGGGACCGCTGCCAGTGAAGACACGCACGTTGGGTTCGCCGTCAGGCGATTGTGTTGCGGCATCGCGAGTAGCGGGATGTGGCTGGCGAGCGGCTCCACCAATGATTTGGTTCAACATTCTGAGGATGGCATCGGGGGCTTGTCCATTCTGGGGAGCGGGTGAGGCAGGATTACGGGGGGTGTTGGAAGAAGAGAAAGTATGGCTGAAGCTCATGGAAATGCCGCCTTGAGGGTTTGTGCGGTATTGGAAGGTGGGAATGTCGCTCTCGTCGGGATCGGGTGCATCGAGGGGAGTGTTTGCCCATGGATTGTGGTTGTGGAAAGGATGCGGCGGGTCTTGATGTTCGGCATGGGCCTGTCTAGGGTCATGTTGTGCCTCGATCTGATGTGCGAGTCAGCAAGAGGCGTTGGTGGAGGGTGTTCTAGTGAGGCGCGCGGCTTACGATCTCTGTAAAGTCGGAGTGGCAGTCTGGACATGTCAGGCCGCCCTCGTCTCGGAACCATTCGTTCTCGCATTCGTGGCAGAAGACCAAGTCTCGCTGAGGATCCATGATAGACGATGGATGCTAGGATGCGAGGCGGAAGCGTGTCGAGGTGAAAGATTGTCGATGGCGAAGAATCGGAACTATGCGTTGCTCTGCATATGCAATGTCGTGTGGTGCAGGGTTGTTGATCCGTCACTTTTCTCCGAATAGATCCAATGTCTTTTCTTAGGTGCGAGTATTGGCTGAGAACGAAATGGGTGCCATGCAACAACAAGGCAATCGCTCCATCACCAACACAGTGACTGCCGCTTTGTGCTGTTCCGAACATGACGCATTGTTTAGTCGCTGACGCCACACCCATGTGGCGCATGTCCGTTGTCATGTGGCTGATCTATCATTTCTTTGCTCTTCCATTGGCGACCGCCTCGTGGCAGCGTTTCTTCCATGGGCGTACGCTATCATTCAGACTGGAAGTCATCCAACTTATGGTATACACCTGCAGTACAAGATCGTAGTCTTTCTATGTGAAACCCCAGCGCTGTGCTCACCAGCCACACAAACGAGGCTGAGCTCACCCAACTTCCCGGTTTTCAACCAAACATGCAAAAGCAAATCTGAATACAATTGATGTTTTCTCCTCCGCTCTTTCCTAAGTCTCCATATCGCTTTTGTGACTCGTGCCGTGATCTCCCACACGATGAAATGGAGGTCAATGTTCAACCGCGACAATGATGGAGCGACACGCATGATTGACGAAGCCAGCGCTCTGCTACCATCCCATACCGAACACATCCCCAGCGCTGTCCCGGCCAAGGAGGTCACCAAGATTGCCTTGCGTCTTAAGCATCAGATTGAGCAAGTCATCCCCTGCGAGCTCGAGGAGGATAGGATCACTGCTGCCCATTCCAATGTCATCACTCCAGCTGTCGTCGAAACCGCCCGCTCCGCTGGCAAGCATGGACGATCTGCTTCTTCCGACAAGGATTACTCTGCCTGTGTCGTCTTTTGCTTGCTGATTTGCAAAAAATGGTTCAAGCGACAGGCTCTGCTGGAGCTCTGGGATGCTGACATGCATGAAGTCCGTGCTGTTGCCTGTGAGGTGATTGCTAAGGCCATCATCGAATCCGAGGAAGACGCCGGCTACTTGCTGCAGAGCATTCTCCTCAAGAGATACAGCATTGTCATTGATGGAGAAGAAACCGCTCCCAACAATGTCATTGAGAAGGCTGTTGACTTGCATGCTCTCAGAGTAATTGGAAGCTCGGGCTACCAGAAATGTATCACCTATCTCTGGCGTGGTTGGCTGGTTCAAGACGAAGATGATCCTACTCGCTTCATCGACTACAAGTTGAAGACTTCGACAAGCTACTGGGACCATCTCGATCCTGATCGTATGCGTGCTCCTCTGTACCAGAACGCACTCCAGGTTTTCATTAGTCTGCTCTATCTCGGATTTTACACCGGTGCCATCAACACCATCAACCCTACTGGTGACCTCGATGTCATCGAAGGTCTGCTCTACATATTCACCCTGGGTTTTGTCTGCGATGAGCTTGCCAAATTCTGGAAAGTTGGAAAGTACTACTTTGGATTCTGGAATACCTTCAACAACACCTTGTATGCCCTGTTGACCGTCTCTTTCGTCACAAGAATGATTGCTCTCGGCCACCGCATTGGAACAGAAGACAGAAACAAGTTCAACGAGCTCAGCTACAACTTCCTGGCCTTCTCGGCGCCCATGTTCTGGTGCCGTCTTTTGCTCTACTTTGACACCTTCCGCTTCTTCGGTACCATGCTCGTCGTGCTCAAGGTCATGATGAAGGAATCTCTCATCTTCTTCGCCCTCCTATTCTTCGTTAGTATCGGATTCCTGCAAGCATTCATCGGTCTGGACCAAGAAGACGGCAAATTGGACGCCACTAACTTTGTCGTCCAAGCCATGATCAACGCCGTCATGGGCAGTCCTGAATTCGATGGATTCGACAACTTTGCTCCTCCTTTCGGCTTGATACTCTACTACATCTTCACCTTTATTGTCATTGTCTTGTTGTTGAACATTCTTGTTGCTCTTTACAACAGCGCTTACGAGGATATCACCGACAACTCGATTGACGAGTACATGGCTCTTTTCGCACAAAAGACTTGCCAGTTCGTGCGTGCTCCTGATGAGAACGTCTTCATTGCGCCTTTCAACTTGATCGAACTCGTCTTCCTGGTGCTACCCTTCGAATGGTGGATGGACAAGAAGACCTACGAGCGTCTGAACGACTACGTCATGGCAACCATCTACAGTCCTCTATTGGTCATCACTGCCGCTCTAGAGACAAGAATGGCCTACAAAGTGCGCTTCAATCGCAACAGAGGAGAGGTAGACGAAGACACAATTGAAGAATGGGAGCAACTAGACGGCGAATTCGACTTTGAGGGCGACGGTTGGACCAAGAAGTGCGAAGAGACAAAACCAAATGTCGAGGTTGATGGAACCCTTGTCGAGGTCAAAGCGTTGAGAAAAGAGATTGAAGAATTGAAGGAAATGCTGAAGAGCCTCAAGAATTGATGGAACTGCAGGTTGTGCAACGTACACACTGTTAGAGTCTACAACTGTATGCTTTAGTAACAGATTTTTTTGTCTCTCACCGGACATCTTTGGTAATATACAAAGTACTATGCATTTTTAGAGATCCTGTTTTCTTGCATGCAGTGTTTGAGAGAAAATGGCGCTGTGTCTCTTAACGATCGAGAACCATGCCTTTCTTCCACGCAACATCCAGCTGCTGGGTACTACTTGGTGATGAGTGTCAAGCATAGCAAGAGCTGCCGTATGTACAAAGGGACCAAGACCCGCGTTCTATGTTTAATGACGCCGCTCGTTACGAGTGTCGTGCCTGCAAAAATATCATGCCACGGACAAAAGAACTGCAAATCAAAGCCAATACCATACTTCCCATCTCGTTGCATACTCAACCACCAATCGTGACTGTGGACGATCGATATCATGATAATCTTTCATGGGGAGATATGCCCAGAAAAGATCCACGGTTATGGACGTGAGGTCGAGACTTGGTTTCCCACACACGGAGCGAGCGGGCCAGGCAGGATGGTATGCTTACTGGCCAGAGCACAGTAACTCCGGGCGGACGAAGTTGACAGAGCGATCCAGTTCTGAGACTTTGGATGACAGAGTCAGAGATGACGGGAGGACAGGTTTATATAGCAATGCTTTGCGGTCTCTCATCTCAATCAAGTCAAAGCGATTCGTTGCTATAGACAACTACGTCAATTATCGTTCGGCGTGGAACAGCTAGAGCGCTGTCATCCCCCATTGTCCATTCTCTTCGTCATGTCATAATCGTTGTCCTTGCTCATCATTTGCCGGCTCTGGAAACGCAACCTTAGAATCCTCCAGCACCTCTGACTCTCTGCACGGCACCCACGATGCCCTTTGCCCAAGCCATCTTTCCAGCATCCACACCAATGGCTCCCTCAGCCTGACTGCCGCTAGCATCGCGCCAAATGCCATCCACATTGCTGGCTTTGCCCAGCTTGCCAGTGTTCTGGTTTCTTTCAACACCCTCACGCCACTTGCCGACAATTTCGGCACTGTCGACCATGACATTGACTTCCTGGCTGTGGTACCAAGATTGTGTATCTTGATTGCCATTGCCCATGATACCGAGGTGTCCGTCCACAATCATGAGTTTGACGTGGCAGGAGCGCTGTTTAAAGCTGTCGTGAATAGGAGCCACCTGGTCCTTAGCGGTGTAGTAGTGTATGTTGAGGAGATTGCGGGCTGCGTCTTCGTCCTTGGTAAGGGATGTGTATAGCTTATTTGCTACACCTTCATTATGGCCTCCTTGGAAGGGAAGAAGCTCGCCTGCATCGTTGTAGCCCAAACATACGTAATATGTCACTTCGACTCCGCGACGCACAGCGGCCAGAAGTTCGGGAAGTAGAGGTGCGGCATTGAGGTCGGGTGTTTGGATGAAGACATCGCGTTTGGCGTTGCGTACAGCAGATAGCCATGCCTCATTTTGCGGCATGAACACACCATTGTGGTTGGTTGCGCCGTATGGTTTGCGATTGACCAATGCCATTGGAACGAGCTCATGCACCTTGTGCGGGATGTATGGTGTCATCTCCTCGCCTGGGGCATACTCGCCCTGGATCGTTGCTTTGACGTCCAGACGCCTGCCACGATTGAGATGGCGGGCTGCCACTTCTGGACCCGTCTCGCCGTTTCGAGGTGACATGACAGATTGCATACGAGTAACCTCAGCCGCAATGTCTATATCGTAGTGCGGATCGCCTGGGGCATGTAGTGGCAATTCCTCACGTTTTCCATCCTCTGCAACTTGATCCAGCGAACGACTGTTGCCGCGTTCCGGAACGTTAAGGTTACCATTCGCGTCGAACAAACCACGGAACGAAGGTTGATCGAAGGCTGGCAGACCACCTTGAGCGGCTGGTGTGTCGAGAGATGGTAGAGGTGGGTCGAGCGGGTTGTGCCAGGAAATCAAGAAAGTGTCGTACAGAGAGTCAACAATGGGACCTTCAACATGGCACATCTGTCAGGAGCAATTAGCCACATCGCCATGGTATATGAACGACAGCTGAGCTCACCATTTCCATATTCGAGTTGTCTTGAATGTTGTTTGAGCTCACAATGCCGATCTTTCTATCCACGACCATGAACTTGGAGTGGAAAGTGCCCAGCATTGGTCTGTGGTAATTCAAGACTTGCATGTCAAGATGGGGTGCCTCATGGACAGATGGAAGGCGGATGTTCTTGCCAGTATACTCTTTTTCCGATACCGTTTGGTGATTTTCAACAACCTGTGCGCGGCTTTAGAATCTCTATCCAATGTGTTGAGACTGTCGCTTACCTGCTTGACGTTGCCTCTGTCATACATGATTTTCACGACTGCCCGTACGCCTCTTTCGCCGGCACGTCTTGAGAGCTCTTTGAGACTGTCGGTAATAAGTCGTGAAGCATCGGAGTCCATCCAGTAGTTTGTTGCAAGCAGGACCTCCTTGTCTGCTCTTGCGATCAGATTGGACTATTAGCTTAATCAGTATTGTGCAATTGATCATTGGAAACTATAATGCACACCATGTGTCTGCAGATATCGGGCAATCCCGAAACTATGGTCAGAGGGCATGTTCCTGTAGAGCCAATCAAGGAGGGACTGCAGCATCCCATGAGAGGATCATGTTCGAGCGGCATCAAACTGTCGTGGAATACGCGCAAGAACAACTCGCTTGGTGGTGTGGCGAACTTTCCGCATTGCAATGCGCGCTCGAGCTCCTCCTCAGTTGCGGGCCTCCTCACAGAAGGCACATGTCCCTCGCTGATTGAGATGTTGTCAGGGTGGTAGAGCTTCTTTGCAGCTTCGCCAGGTGACAGTGAGGGGTTCTCAGCTAGCGCCTGGGAGACACTGTGAGGATTGCGACAAAGGCCTTCGACTTTCTCGGACAACGACATCTTCTTTCGTGGTGTGTGTTGATGAGAGTGCAAGTGAAGAGAATGCGGCATTGAGAAAGGTAGCTCCAGGCACGGCAGAGGGCACTACCCTCGTGTGGCTGACATGTTCTACATAAGAACTAGACCTCAAGCCACAATCGATCCTACGACCGTAACCCCCGCTGACGCGGCCCCGCTTCTACGTGTATTTGACAAGGAACTGGCGATGGCAAGCGCGCTTAAAAAGACTTTGGTCCCAAAATGGTTGGACCAGCGGTTCGGTGACGACAGAAATCAGGGATCCATCGTGGATCGCCCTGATTGACACAACCAAGAAATGCCAATTCTTCGCCAAAGCTTAGCAAAGGCTTGTAATGCATCTGATGTGGATCATTTCATGGCAGAAACCCTGCTTTCTTGCACTTTTACTTGGAAGGATGCGAGCCGCGCGTACTAGGGCTTTGTGCTGTGCGAGATACAGGTTATTGACGTGGGAACAGTGATGAAATATGTCTTTGCTACTTGGTTCTCTTTATGTGGGCGTAACTCAATTACTTGGGATACGAGATTGTCCCAGGTCTAGAATACGGTAGCCCCTCAATTACGACCTCGTGCAAAAGACGGTTACAATCTTGCAACTGACGCCTTCTCCATCACGAGATATCACTCGAAAATGAGCTTAGCCACTGAGATGACCTTTAATGGGGTTCTCTATGGAAACCACATTCTTCGTAAAAGTATTGTGCATTTCTATAGCTACATCGCGGCTGTCTTTCGCATACGGGGAGGAAGTCAGTGCACCTTTGCAAGAGATTCTCTATAGCAAGAGATTCGAAGGGATACTTCTTCCAGTCGGCTCCTCCAGAAGCAACAAATTCTGTACAGATCCCGAGCCTGGCTTAATGGACACATCCAGGACGAGTACATGCCTACAATGCTCGTCCATACTTTTTATTATCGTTCGTCATAAATCATCGATCCTCGTGCGCCCATGGTCTACCCCTGGTCAGACACAAATGGGTACTCGCAAAATCGCTGGTGTGTCGTTGACTGTTTGGCATATCGTTACCTAGTCCACGTTACGGACCTCGCCAGCCTGCGTCGTACGAAAACGAACACAGGGAAGTCTCACCCTGATCATCGGTTCGAAAGCAGGACTAGCCTATGCGCCAACCCTGCCTACCGAGGGGAACCTCTTCGCGCTGAGCAGCACACCTTTGACACCTCTAATCTCTGCCTTCAAGGTCACAGCTGCATCAGGCTGTTTATCCTTGGGAGCATTAGACGCATTAAGGGTATTGTCTGCGTTCCACGAATACGATGGGGGAGTGTAGTAGAGGCCGTCGAGGTAATGTCTGGTCTCGCTGACGCTTGTTTGCAAGGTTTCGTTACTCGTGCCGTTGCTCTCTGCGCCTTCCAGGAGCTCTGAAAGGTGGGACTTGAGTATGTCAAGACGGGTGGCTTGCTTCAGAGGCACTGTATCAGGCCTCACGACCTCGGTATCAGAAGAAAGACTTGTGCGGCGAGAGAGTGAAGGCGAGGTTTGCGTGCCGACATCACGGTGGAAGAGCTCGGTAGGGTCAGAAGTAATACTGTCCGTATCAAAGTCGCCAAGATCAGCAGGGGTAGATGGTAGGGATTTTGTTGATGAAGGAACAGTAGACACCAGCTTAATCAGTTTGTCGTTAAAGCCGGTTATATGACTTCCTGTATGCTCAAATAGATCATGCCGAGCTTCATTCAGGTTGTCGGCCATAGGAGCAATGATGTATTTCGACAAGGCATAGGCAGAAGCAGTCAAAGCACCGGCTATGTATGTAGCGTTTATGAGGCGGCTTACAGTAACAAGCGGCGGAGGTTTTTGAGGCTGAACGAGGAATTCTGGATATGTGATGATGGGAGGCACAGCCCTACGGGGCTGAGGAGCGACGGGCGGAGCTGTTGATCTAAAGTCGGCGGCGGAGAAAGAGACGGCCTTGGAAGCATCGAACTCTTGGTTGGCGGCTTCTTGCGAGCCATCTGTTGTCTTGACGTAGGTCTGTGGTTGCGGAGTCTTCTTGCTTGCTTCGAATTCTTGTTTGGCAGCTTCTTGCGCGCCATCTGTTGTTCTGGCGTAGCTCTCGGACTCGGTGGTCTTGCTTGCTGCAAACTCTTGATTGGCGGCTTCTTGCGAACCATCGGTTGTCTTAACGTAGCTCTCAGGCTGCGGGGTCTTTTTACTGGCATCAAACTCTTGTTGAGCAGCTTCGGAGGAGCCGTCGGTAGTGGGAGTGGCCTTGCTGGCTTGGAACTCTTGGTGTGCCGCTACTTTAGAACCATCCGTGTCGAAGTTGTGTTGAGTATCTGCTTCGCCCATGACTTGGTATATCATCTCTTCTGAGATATCTTTGGATAGGAGAAAAGCCCTCTTCTTGTCGTACGAGGCATGTTTCACGGCAGGATCCTGGAGGAAGCGGCGCACGCGGTCAATGGCGGCGAGACTCGCATCGTGTTCTTGTGTAGCAGCTTGAGTGGAGGTATCGGTAGCATGTCGTTGCCAGGCTGGAAGGTCTTTCTTGTCGGACATGGTGGTAGGAAGCAAACTGTGGTGGTGAGGACAGGAGCAAGTTGGTTGCGAGATGGGTCGCTCTGGGCCATGCATGTGCAATGACTATGGGTCGGCCGACGAGCCTCGGCAATTGTCTTTCTGTGGAGAAGTGGCTGAGTTCAGCCACAAGAGCCGTGTGCCACAACTGCCTGCCCTTGAATGATCGAAGCTTACTACAGTGGACAAACCAATTATCCCGGTTCAGGCTCTGCGCATACAGATCCGAGCCATAATCATGTCTGCGCCCGCCAACAAAAGGCAAAAAACTGCTGCTGCAAGTCCTGTGGGCCCACCAAGTTCAAGTAGAAATACACGAACTCCCCCAACGAGTCGTCCTGCGAATACCAACAGGTTGGTCCCCCATTCTAATCGCAAACGCATCAATACGAGCATGTCTGCTCCGGCCAAGATCCCTCACGTTGAAGAACAACAAACGTGATGGTTGGGAAGCGGCAACCGACAGCATTCCGCGAGCCACAAATCCCAAGACGCCCAACCTCCACCCATCAATCCGTCTGTCCTGCTTATCTTTCTACCAAAATATTGCTGCACTTCTGTCCAAAATGCCCCCCACTCGCTCCACACGATCAACAAGGGCTGGAACTTCTCGACTGACAGCGCCTACCAGCACATCCGCCATCATCAACAGACAAACCTCCGACCCTCATCACTTGCGCATCACTGTCAAAGCTCCTCCAAGTAAACTGCGCCAGGCTATCTCAGGCGATGACCCCGAATCCGATTACCCTGACGCCGACGACTCTCCTGAGCCCCCTGTGAGGACCGCTCGCTCCACCCGCAACCCGCGTACCGTCCTCGATAATGAATCCGACGACGACCAAGAGGAAGACGACGATGAAGACGACGACGACGACGCCGAAGGAGAAGACGACGACGTCGAGAACACAGAGATGATGGACGCCGAGGGCAGTGACGAAGACGCCGACGCCGATGCTGACGATATGGATATGGACTCTCCACATCCAACAGCTCCTGTCATTCGTGTCTTGCCAGCAGTCTCTGCTGCAAGCTCGAAACCAAAAGCCAACATCGCCGTCTCTGCACCTCCACACAAAGGCAACCTTAAGAGTGTCGAAGCCAAAGAATTAGATGATGATGATGAGGACGATGATGACGAGTTGTCTGACCTCCAATCTGGAGACGAGGACCTACCAGGGGCAGAAGATGATGACGAAGAGCTTGACAGCGATCTCGAAGGCGAGGACGGTGATACGACCCTGGACTTGACCAAGTTGACTCGCCGCCAGCGTGCCGTCTACGATGAAGAGCAGGACGAGAGTCTAATGGCTCTTTCCAACGAAGCACAGAAGAAGAAGCACCTTACTGCTGAGGAACACGCCATGCGCAGAGCTGAGATGGCGAGACGAAGGAAGAATCTATCCGAGAAGCGTAACGAAGAGGAAAAGGTTCGTACTCTTTCTACTGTTACACAATTGGTTTAACTAACATAATGGTTCAGATGGACACCATCAACAAGCTACTCAAGAAACCTGCTACCAAGCGACGAACTCGCGCTGAGATTATCGCTGCTCAGAACGCCGCGGAGGCAACTCCAGCATATACTGAGGACGGGGAAGAGTACTTCCACCCTGCAAGCTCTCTCTTTGTTCGCTACGTTAACAACAAAGACGGAAGCCGGATCGGTGTGCCGTCAGAATGGCTGGAAGAAGGTCAACCTGTCGGACAAGTCTTGAGGAATGGGTGGAAAGCACCACCTAAGATGGTTGAAGAGGTATCTTGAGGGGTCGCTTGTGGCATCACACTATCCTTCGATCAATGGCAGTAGCCATAATAACGACATATGAGCATCCGAACATCCACTTTCCCGCTTTGTTGCCCCATATCTGTGGCTATTCGGTATGATTTGTGTTACAATCCTTGTCGTCCCAAGAAAAGTCTGTGGATTGTCGGACGCTACGACACAATGACTTCGACATCAGGACGCAAGCACACTACAGGCTGAATTCGCAGCACGTTTCACGATCGGCGGAAGACGCAACACTTGATCTGCAAGGAAGAACACGGGAGAGCCGCTTCTGCCGTTGTGCTCGCACCTCCTCCCCGTGTACTAAAGTATGTAACGCGTATAGCTATAGAAATGCATAATAGTAACAGGAAACAAGATGGTGTCTACTGCGAGGTAACAAGTTGTCGACTCTTCGTGCACATGCCTCTGCTTCCCAAAACAATTGTGCCTTTCTATAGTCTACATTCTGCTCTTAGCTGTAGTCGGAGTGGCTCCAACTCGGTTTTGACAGGGTGTTCCCCGCAAAAAACACCACTGACTCCAGGCACGATTCACGGATGACGTCTTCTATCTGCCGTGGGGAAAATAAAACATTCATTGAGCAACTGAACACTGCCGTTCCTATTGGTGGTGCCATGACGCAGTCGTTGTGCCGTTTTGCATGATGTACGCCGGCAATGCTTCCGTCAGTCTATATATCATGACGGTCATGCCTCTCAATTCCGGGTCTCATCTCCATTCGCCAAAATGAAGTACCTGAGCTCCCTTTTGTTGATGGCCGCTGGTGCCCTTTCCCAGCAGGTCACCTACGAGAATTCTTCCTCTACTATTCTTCGAGTGGACAACGGCACCTACGGTCCCGCCATTGAAGAATATCATTACTACTATGACCAATGGCCGATTGGATTAGCTATCTCTTCGAAGGGACGATTCTTCGTCTCGTACACTCGAGGAGACTACGCATACACTGTTGGAGAGGTGGTCAACAAGACCGCTGAAGCACCATACCCATCTCAAGCACTGCAAGTGCCAGTCGCCGATCTGAACACAACATGGAACGGCATTGCTTTCGGTAGCGGTAACAGCACTGCTTTCATCTCTGTCCAAGCTCTTTACATCACTCCCGAGACTGCCACACGTCCCGAGACACTGTGGATCCTGGACACTGGAAGACCTACTGTCCACAACGCAGCTGGTGACCCAAGCATGCCCTATGCCCAGCCTGGAGGCCCTAAGCTCATGGCCATCTCTCTTACAAACGACACAATCTACCAGACATACACTTTCCCCAGCACTGTCCACTACCCCGATTCTTACCTCAATGATTTACGCTTCGATCTTAGAGCAAACGTTTCTGGCACTTCAGGAGGTGGTATCGCCTACCTGGTTGACAGCTCGAACGAAGGACGCAACGGTTTCATCATGGTTGACCTCAAGACCGGCGAATCGTGGCGCAGACTCGAACAAGACAAAAGTGTATTGCGTGTCCCCAACGATGTTCCCACTTACTTCGGCAAGCCTTTCTACTACCGCTCACTCGGAATGCCAATCAGCTGGCAAAAGGAAGGACTTGACGGTATTCAGCTCTCGATGGATGGCGAGACAGTTTACTACTCTCCCTTGACATCAAAGACTCTATACTCGATCCCTTCTGCCAATCTTCGTGTGAGAGACAGCAACCCGCTTGCCGAGGTTTGGGCACACAGCAATGTATCTTCGAAGGGCCAGCGTGGTGGAGATGCCAACGGCTTCGAAGGTGACAGCAGTGGAAAGATCTACCAGCTCATGCCTGAGCAGAATGCTGTTTACTACTTTGATCCCAGCGATGGCATGACCCACGGCTTCCTCCAAGACCCCAGAATCTTGTGGCCCGATGGTGCTACCGTTGGTGCGGATGGTTATATCTATCTCAACATCAACCAGCTGCCTTTCCAGCCTGACTGGAACTTTGGCGTCGATGGTAGATTGCACCCTGGTGCTGTGTTGAGAGCAAAGCTGCCTGATGGTGCAGTGAAGATTAACACTCTCTATTGAGCAAAGCAACGACAGCATTTAATCCGGTGATGATGCTAGTGCTGCTCTAATGACACTTCCATAGCAAGTTATAATACACAATCATTTATGTTCTAAACCCATGATATAATCTATTGCTTCGCCTTCCACTCCTCAATGACCTTTTGAGCAATCTTTGTGCCCTCCATTCCAGCAGGCATACCAGCGTAGACCGCTGCCTGCAAGATGACCTCTCGAATTTCCACTTCAGAAGCTCCATTGTTGAGTGCTCCTCTAGTGTGAACAGCCAACTCAGGACCACGATTCATAGCACACAACATTGCTATGTTCAACAAACTCCTGGTCTTGAGATCCAAACCTGGTCGTGTCCAGATGGCTCCCCATGCTCCCTCTGTAGCTAGCTGTTTTGTGTTATCTTTGTGAATCTCTATGATGCAAGTCGAAGGACGGATCAGGAAGGTGTTTCCTACCTCTTGCATAGGTTTTGCGAAATCTGAAGTCGCATTTTCGAGAGCGCGGTCGACGTATTCCTTTCCAGCGACTTTGTTGCGCATTTCTAGACCGGCATCGTAGAGGGTTGAGTGGGCTTCTTTGACCTTGTCTGCGTTTTGTTCTGTGTATTTGGATGCCATGGTTCTGATATTTGATTTTGTAACGTCCAAGTTGAGTAGTTCCGAAGAGTGTTCACTTTGTCTCACAGTGTCAAGTGGTATAGGTGGTTTAGCAGATCTTGTCAAGGATCGGAGCTGTCAGAGTGCAGAAGGTGGTGCGGGGCTCTAGCCGAGGAGAGATGGATGAAGTCAATGGAGTGCCCGAGGCATTATTGCTCCATCATTGGCTCGACTTGCATGCTTCAACAACTCGTTGACCACTCTGATACTTTAGATTCCACGGGCTCCCCTATCCATTGAGGACCGAATGTTCTCCTATTGTGCAAACACAGTCATTGACAACCTGCTGGTAACAAGTAGAATGTGGCTCAACAATGTTTTCTGAGCCACCTCAAGAGAGCTCTGCCAGGCACGACTCGTGCAATACTGACAGTTTAGAACGGTAGATACCATCCTTCGATGTCACTTGCCGAACGTTGCTTGAGCAAATTCCGGTCATTCAAAACGGCGAAACTTGACACCCAGAGCCTTAGGCACTCGAGGAAACTATCTCTTTGCTAGCAACTGTCATCTAGGAGAGTCATACCCGAGCAGAGCTTCAGAAGGACATACGGCCAGGCGAATAATAGCATCTTCAATACCGAACTGACACAAAAAGATTTTGGTGTCGTATGGACCTTCCTGGCCATTCATGCACTAATGTGGTGCTGCAGCAGGCGTTGCTATCTCAAATCTGCTTTCTTTCAGCTAACCGTTCTGGGATAGATTTCTCGACCATATACCTAAGCAAGGCTTTCGACATTAGAGATGCTTCTCCTAGCCAGAGGGAATATACAACGGCTTTGTTATGGCTCAGCTGAACAACGCTGGGAGGATTCATCCAACTGTTCAGATGTTTCGGTCATTTCCACCTAAGCTCGCAATGGTATCGGATGTTTTGTATAAGATATGCCATATCTCCTGTCGTATGGTTGAGGGTACACACGCGGTTACTGTCAGACTCGAACCATGCAAGTGTTTACGTTATTGTCTCTTTTCACCTTCTTCGTCGGTGTTCATTCTTTGGCTCTAGAGCGAAGGTCATGTGTCTCTCCTGATGTAACTGCAATTGCACAACAGGTGTCAGACCCTCACTATTTCTGTGCCTGGTATCTGAGCGAGTAAGTATTCTCAAGTTTGGCATACCAGCTTACCAGCTAAATCTTTTGTAGTGGCAGGACTAAATCGCCCATCCCAAATATCAACGTTGATGCGTTAGTGATTGCTTGCAGATGTGTTGCCAGTGTAGAACCAGCAGGCACTCACGCAAAACTTCTAGCCGACATTACAAAGGCAGCACGCCTTCAAAGCTTTGTTGATGCGACATGTCCAAGCATATCTGCAAACCCCATCGCCAAAGAGTTCAGGGATGCATCATCTTTCTGCGCCTTTTTCAACTCCTTGTAAGTCAGGCAAGCACAATGGTCTCAAAATTCTGTATTCTGACATCGAAATCAAGTGAACGGCACGACTCACCAATACCTAATTTAAACACACCTGCTGTAAGACAAGCTTGCAGGTGTGTCTTAAATGGCCCGCAGTCGACAACCGGGTCATCAAGCACTAAGAAAGTTTCGTCTGCCACCAAGCATACAACATCGAAATTGTTCTCGAAATCTACCCAAGCACCAACTCCGAAGACATCAGCAACTGTTACCAAGGAATCGAGCAGCAAGAGAATCTCTAGTAAGACATCTTCAAGCAAGATATCGACCAAATCTTCATTCAGACAGTCTTCGTCAAGCAAACCTTCGTCGACGAAAGCGTCGTCAAGCAAGTCCTCCTCGAGCAAGATTAGCAAGCTTTCGTCCTCGACTAGGGTCCCATCAAGTCATACACCCTCAAGCAGAATGTCTTCGTCTTCTGTCAGGACTCACAGCTCTTCGACATCCCTACGTGACGTGTATCAAGTAATCACCTCACAACATCTGGAAGCTTTCTGTACAACCTACCTCGGATACACGACTCCTTATACCACCAAAACGACAACTTTGTTTGTGAGCGCGGCTACAACAAAAACCCTGAAGACGACCACAACATCAAAGATTCGCACGATTACAACAGAGACCGATGTCATTGGAACCATTACCGTAACCACAACTGTCCGCACTTCTTACGCAGCCCCCGCGCCGACCAAGAAACGTGCTCTCGAGACACCTTCCGCATTGCGCTCGTATCTAGAGCGTGCAGTCAGCTCGGGATGTAGCAGGGCAGCAACTGCGCCTCCTACGAGGACAATCCTGCAGAGTGTCATGGTTACCTCTACTGAGATCGTTAGAAGTACACTGACTACAGTTGCGTACGAGTATGACCTTTCCACAGTCAAGGAGCTGGCCACGTCGACCATTACGTCAATCTCACCTCTCTACACCGATACGCCTTGTGGGAACCAACCTGCTGGATCGACGTGGTATGGTCCTTTCTATGAACCCAACCGATGGAGTCTTTATTGCCACAGCTACGGCATCGTGGGTGTGTCTCATTATTCTAATACCGGAGACTTGGCGGGCTGTATGGGTCTCTGCGATGATTTTAGCGCGTGGTGTAAAGGCGTCAAACAAAGCAACGGAAATTGTTGGCTTTACGATGACTTCGAGATTAGTCCATTCGGTAACTCCAGCGTTGCGGTACGCATTGGGTAGCCCGAAGAACCATCAAGGGGTCGTTTCCCTCTTTGTTGCTTGTACATAGACTTCGCCAAAAGTATGATCATTTCAACATGACTCCTCCTGCTTCGACAACAACTCAATAGCAGGTTCAAAAGAGTTCGACCGATAAATGGCAATGGTAAATCTTCGGAGAATATATGCAGACAAAGTAGAAGCCGATATAGATGATAGCCGCGTAAGATCGACCCTCCTACTATTGATTTATTGCAGTCGAGGTGGGCAAAATCGAGGCTTTGTAACTTAGTTGCACTGTAACTTTACCTCTCCTGTGCATGTGGTCAACTTTTAGACGACTGACGAGCTTCACATGCAAATTGCAGCAATGGAAGCAGCCTGTGAGATGAGGCAATTCGCCAGGCCATCTGGACAATTTAGCCTTTCACCTTGCTAGATACCACTGCGAGTACTATGGTCCAACCTCTGCACAGTTTGCGCACTCTCCATACACAACGCTTGCAGAACTATAGCAGCTCTGATGACCATTGCATCCCTAAACGCATCAACATTGTCAGAAGCGGAAAGAGCAACCCTCTTCGTAACTTCCAACTTCCCAAGCAACTCCATGAAGCCCAAATCGCCCTGGGAACGCAGCATAAACAACCAAGAAATGCAGCTATCAGGTTCGGAAGCTAGGATCTCTGTCCGCAACTTCTTCAGTCGTGTATCATCATCTACACTGCTTGACTCTGTCTGTTGCATCTGATCGGCCACACAATTCGCTAGTCTCTTTGCACACATTATGCGAGCCGTGCGATAGCCACATACGTCTCGCTTATTGACGGCAGCGGCTACAGCTAGCAGTTCGTGGATGAGTGTAAAATGGATTTTTGGGATGAGATTCCACGCTGTGAGGAGCCATATGCCCATCTCACGATCGAAGAGCTGAGGCAGAGATGACGGATCGACTACAGGATATAAAGTTGGAAATGGCGAGTGTGTTGTGAGAGCGAAGAATGATTTCTCTGAGGTCGTATCGGAAATGATGACGGTGTAGGGGGTGTAAGGGGTACTGGGTATGCCGGGCGCGACGCTATCGCAAACGACACTACCGGGAGTGGTAACATGAGGCGGGGATTTACAGTTGCTTGATTGGAGAGGTGGGTCTGATGGTATCAGTTTTGTGTTGGGGGTATGTGGTGCCTGGGAATCTGCATATACAGGAGGCGCAGAGCGGTGATCATAAGCTGGCGGTGCTTTGATCTGTTCTTCAGGAACAGGAGAGCATGCTTTTCTCTTCCTTGATGGGACCTCTTGTGCATTGTGCCAGCCTTGAGCCTCCCACAGATCAAAAGCACCATCCCATCCGCTCCCATACATGTTTTGCAAGTTGATGTGAGGCGTGAAGAAGGCTACGTTCTGCTTCATATATGTGGAGAAGCGTTGAAGCCCGACTTGAGCATATGAGCTGAACTTAAGATACAGATCAAACTGCCTTGCTTCAGACAATGACTTAAGGCCATCGAGCAGTGCGAGCGGCGTACCGCGCAGTTTGCTCGTGTAAGGTCGCGTATTCATGACAACACCGCATGTACGTTTGTGACCGAGTGTGAACGATATATGCAAGATGCGCGTTGTGTTCGCAGAGATGGTGTCGGCAGGGCGCTCGAATAGAGTTTCGGGAACAGAATCAAGAGGAATTGGTTGAAAGTCATGCATTGCACTAGATACGCGCAAGTCTTTTGCGGGTACGACTAAGAAGAAGCTGCGTGGACGTGCCTTTGATTTGGAGCGCGTTTTGACGGACATTGTCAGAATGACAAGCGTCTCGTTTTTGTCGTGATTGACGGCAAACCATAAGCGTAGCGAGCCATCATTGCCGTGTACAGGTAACGGTCCTCCAAGATGGCGTTCCTTTCCAAGCTCTTTCTCTTCCCACCGAGCGCCAACCTGATGGCCGCCCACAATCCATTCGTAGCCTGCATGAGGCGACAGCAAAACGTCGCCAGCATCAGCATCAAGCCTGAGGGTGTCATCGTTGCAAGACATGTCGTCGGAACCTAATCAGTCAGTCGAGCCTACCGTTTCCCTGCTAGCTAGGAAGCGACGCAGTTCCCACCCGCCCAGGCTTTCGCGTCGTTGGGTATTGCAGAGCAGCCTTGACTCGTTTTCGAAGAGGTTTCAAATCGCGCCGCACCAGTCACAAAGCTAGAGAGACTCATTCACACAAGGTTCAAGTCCGCAGTCCGCACTGCCAAAGGCTCAGTCACGCAAACAGATTTGGGATAGAGCCGGAGACAGTGAGAACTGAAGAGCAGGTTCCAGGGGATAGAGTCGGACTAGCAATGCACTGGTTTCGCAGGTACGAGGAATATTTGGACTTGTTGTGATTGTTGACATTGACGATGTGATCGAGGAAGACACTCAGTTCATGGGCGCGATGTTGCGCGACGCGTCTCAGTCACGTGAATCTGTGCTTTCACACTTATGAACCTTCACAGTTGTGCGACTTGTACATTGAAATGCACATGGCACTAGTGCGAGACATAGAGCAATACATGCCATCATCACACTGCGGCCTTTCACTGGAAAGGTCTCGAACCGAAATACGATCGTGCATTTTGACAGCTGCACACTTGCAGGGTCCTCGCATTGAAGAGAAACTCATTGAAAGACTGTCAAGATGCTAGTGTCCCTAGAACGGGTATTCATTGTCTGCTACAAGTGCGCGATGCGCTGGGTATTATAAAATCAAATATAGGATCCTGGTTGACTCCCATGCTCCACCCCTGAACTTCAGCCCTCAACTGAATTGGTCGCCATGATCACCGTATTGATGAACCTTGTTGACCTTCCTCATTCTTGTCTGCCTCCGGATCTCCTTTGCTTCCGCTTCACGCTCCAGACGTTGTTTCTTCTTCCTTTCCCAAACTGCTCGGATCGTGCGTTTGGTTTGTTCCTTTCCTTCCTCGAAATTCGCTCGAGCCAATGAAACAACTTTGTCAATCTCGGCATCTGTGTAGACGAAGTTCCATGTGCTCATGAAATCTGATGTCTGTGGGTCGACGCCTGGAACCTTGTCGTTCTTGAGAAAAGGGAAGTAGATCACGGCAATACCAGCATCTGGCCTCATGAGCTCCCATTCCTCTTCGACTTGTTTCGACAGAGGGGGTTCTGTTTCATTCTCGCGCTCCTCGGTTGTGCCAACCCAGACAGTGCAATATCCCAATTCGGTGGGTTTGGCCGGGACCTTGTCGCCTGCCATGACGGCACCAGAAGCTTCTGCTTGTTGTGCACGCTCGATTCTGGCAACTGCTTCTTTCTCCGTTGTGACCTGTGCTTGTTCGAGCTCCTTCAGGGTCTGCTCCTCGCTCAGTTCCTCACTAGGCCACCCAGCACCAACAGGCCAACCTTTGATCCCTCGTTGTTTGACATAGCCATCGGTCACTTTGATCCAATTGTCTTTTCTGACATCTGCAGAAGCGTCAAATGCGATCAGAACGTCAATGTTTCTTCCGGGACGTAGGAGTGGATATATAGGGAGATTGTTGCTCATACCAGCGTCCATGAGTTGTAGTGTTGTGACATTGTGAACGCTCTGAGGACATGACTGAGGCAGAAGGCTCTCCATATTTGCAGCAAAGTTTGGTATGGACGCTGGTTCGAAAGGATGAACTTTAGTAAGGTCATCATCTTTCTCAGCAATCAATTGGTCAATGCCACTGAATCCAGCAAGACTGCGAACGAGAGGTCGAACTTCCTTGTAGTAATGAGACAGTGTCGCACAGAATGCGCTTCCCCAGATGCCCATTAGCAGAGGAACTCGAAGCTCGGGCAGCGCAAGACCGTTCTCTCTCCAGACGCTGTGACCTCCGTCGAATTTGCGACCGATGGCCCAAGTTGGGATTCCGGCTCCGAGCTCCTCACAGAAAAACTCGTAAGGTGTCCATTCGAACCACTGGAACCATGACTCCGCTCTAGCAATCGCCCTCGAGTTCTCGTCCTTCAGGCTCATGGCACGATCTTGTGACCGGACCACCTCAGGTATTTCGTGACGGACAGCTGTATATATGGGAAGCGGGTAAGCACCAGAGTCGGTATATTGCCGTTGGTTGGATACTTTGAAATCGTGGTCTGAAATGCCTAGCTCGCCTCTAGGAACTAGTAGACGTGCGCCCAGGAGAAGGCCGTATACATCCACAAGACCGAAGGCGGCGTCCGGTACACCCTTCATCTTTTCCACCATTCCACTAAGGAGATATTTGCTGGTAGGCGCGCTACTGAGAAGAGAGAGCGCCGCCGGAGGATACGCAATATGGACGTTGAGACGGCTTTTGAGGTGATTGATCATACGGCCATGATTTTGTTGGCCGACAGAAGAGTAAAACAAGGTTTGTAACCAGCAGGAACCACTGACACCTGCTGTGTATGTCACGCAGTCGAATAGCCCTGCTTCGTGCGCAGAGAGGTATGAAGAAGTGCCAGCAACCAGAGCGCGAAGACCGCCACCAGATCCACACATCGCGATGATTGGTACATCAGCCGGATGTATTTCTGCTTCGGGCACACCGAGGTATCTGGCCAGAGCAGCAGTTGTGCGTAACTTCCTTTTCTCTAGGAAATCACGCTCCTCTTTACAGATGTCATCTGATACTCGAACTCGTGCGTCCCAAATGATCTCAGGATTGATCTCGGGATCGTTAGCTTCATGCCAGATCTCCTCGGCCAGAGAACCAGGAGCCATAGACAGCTCATTTTGCAATTTGGATATGTATCCAGGTATAACCTTGACCCATCGTGGTACAATTGTGCCTGCGATTTTCTCACCAAGCTTGGAGATTTCAAAATTGACAATGCTGTCCTTGGCTGATTCGAAACTCCCGACCATGGTGCGCCATGCCGATACATCGGAGTCTTCTAGAGCCTCACTGATGTCTGAAGCTTCATGGCCTTTCGTTTGAGAGGGTGGCGCTTGCTGACCTGGTCGAGCTTGGTTGCCATCATCTCCAGTGCCAGTTGGTCCAGATTGCACCTTTAAGTCATTAGAGCCTGATTTCTTGATAAACACTGGCCACGAGAACCAGTCATCGGACTGTGAATCCTCAGAACTATCTGCATGCAGAAGCTGAGGAGAAGAAGTCAGAGCGTATGTGCCTGCACAAATTACGATTGTAGCGACGGCACGAGTTGTGTTTCTGTGTGAGCGTTTGTAGCCTGGCGAGGCTTGGTGGAGCTGCCGGCGACTGGAGGAAGTTTAGTATGTCTCACATGATAAGGATTGGTCTACTGAAGGAACTCACCAGCCCACACGGGACTTTATGTTGTAGCGGAAAGTACTTGATCTGAGCATTGGTAACATTGGATTGGCATTGTTGATGATAATAATGATGGGATTTTAGAAAGGCATGTGAGAACAGAAGATGGTAGGTTGTCAGAACTTGTGCAAGGCACACTGGGCAGCACTGCCACGACGAGGATCTTCAGCAGAAAGAACAGGTTCTGCAGTTCTAGAGTTAGCTCGTCATGGCTACGATATGCGTTTTCAGGAACAGAAACAGGAACACGCATCCACATCATCACGCGATCCTTGCCGCTGCTTTGGCCGGCGTGACACGTGCCGCAGTACTTGCTCCACACGATCATGAGTCAGGTCGAACGACCAACTCTGTCCTCTTGGTTGCATCTCTTGTTGCCAACGTCTTTCCCATGTTTACTCTACATCGCTAGCTACTCCTGCACGAAGCCAGTATCCACGCCAGATCTTTCACTCTTCAGCATGCATTGATATCGCCATCTCTCAGCTCTGGATTCGCTATCTCATTCATAAGACTCCAGCATGGCAGGTCCGAAGAGGGCTGCGTTCGCTGAGGAGAGCGCCGAGGTCGAGGTGCTCTACGCGAACCTGTCCAAGATGAAGAGCTTGACCAAGAAGATCCAAGCTTCTATGAGCCGTCTCGAGACCAGCGGAAAGACAGTCGAAGAGGCCATCGGGCCCATCTACGGAAACACCCAAAAACTCCAGACAACCAATGCAAACATCGATCGCGTCATCATGGCCATCGACAGAATCCGCGAGCCCCTGGATATGCGTAATAGAGAAGAGCAGGTCCTACGCTCAAGCCCCCAGAGCGTTGGTTTGAACGAATACATAGCATCCATCGATCGCACACGCCAGGCTCTGGGTGACCTGAAGCAAACCAATCTCCGCTCCAACCAGCAAGCCATCTCTGAGCTCAACGGTCTGTTAAGCGTCGGCAGCCGACAGCTCCAAGACGTCTTCCAGAGTACCCTTCGTGATGGGGTAGCTCCGGTCGAGCCGCTCCATTTCATCACCAAGAACATCGACTTCCCTCGTATCTCGTCCAGCAAAATGGCCCACTTACGAACCATCAATGCACATGCATCTTCGTCGGCTGCCGAACTTGCTCAGGGCGACTCGAGGGGCACGCCCACCGCAAAAGTATATGCTGAAGTAAGAGGTCAATACATCACCGCGAGTTTACAAAACATGGCTGCTGCCTGTCTGGCCACTGCTCGAAAGCAGAATCCAAGTACGGCTACGGTCTATAAGAGAGGTGATAATGCCATTGGTATGTACGCCGCAGGTATAAAGGGCATGTTTATTGCCGAATACGACAACATCTGCCCCATATTCGATCGTGAGGAGTGGGGTCAGGTTTTGTCAATGACCTGCCAAGGTGCTCTGAAGGCCTTTGCCACGACCTTGAGAGATATTGACCGACATATCAAGGACAACATAACGAGCGACTGTTTCCTGGCTTATGAAATCATCGAAGTTGTGTCAGACACGGCCCTTGAGATTGATAGTAAAACAGGAGAGCTGAAGGTCGAATTAGCTGATGCCCTCAAGCCTGTACGGGAAACTGCAAAGTCATCGCTCTCGGCACTCTTAACAGATGTACGGAACCGAGTGCAGCAGATGATGCAACTACCAGCCGATGGTTCCGCAATCTCACTGACCTCGGAAGTGATGACCCGATTGCAGGCAATGACCAGCTTCCTTGTACCATTGTCGTCCATTTTAACATCTCTTGGGAAGGGTGGATGGTCTGCACCGGGACCGGCATCATCGAGCAGCTCTATACCCACCCTCAAAACCTTC
This sequence comes from Aureobasidium sp. EXF-12298, assembly GCA_024195555.1. Taxonomy (NCBI): domain Eukaryota; kingdom Fungi; phylum Ascomycota; class Dothideomycetes; order Dothideales; family Saccotheciaceae; genus Aureobasidium; species Aureobasidium sp. EXF-12298. Next base: position 50,644 of record SWBJ01000060.1, on the reverse strand, counting down.
GATGTTGGTGCCGATGGTCGCAAGTTGTTTGCAGACTACGCTGCAGACACCATAAACACTCTCCTCTCCAACCTGGAGGCGCGTTCTCAGGCTTTGCAGAAGAGCAAGGGTGTGCAGGGCGTTTTCTTGGCAAACAACATTGCCATCATAGACCGTATGATTCGAAGCTCTGAACTTGGTCCATTGTTGGAGCCTGCACAACCCAAGATAGAGGCCTGGCGTGTCAAAGCGACTAAGCATTACATGACTACCTGGAATGAGGTATCGGCTTATCTGCTCGATGTGCAGTACACCAATCGTGGTCCTCGTCCTCCCAGTACAGGAACTGCAGTCGATTCAGCAGCATTTGTTAAGGCTCTGTCATCGAAGGAGAAAGACGCGATGAAGGAAAAGTTCCGTGCATTCAATACATCGTTCGATGAGATGGTTGCCAAACATAAGACCTACAAGATGGAGAAGGAGGTCAAGGTTTCACTCGCAAGAGATGTCCAGAGACTCATCGAGCCTCTCTACAGTCGTCATTGGGACAGGTATCATGAGATTGACAAGGGTAAAGGCAAGTATGTCAAGTACGACAAGACGCAGCTCAATGCAGTGCTCACAAATCTGGGGTAAAAGATGATGGGATATGAACTTAGCGTGGTGTCGGGAGTTTTGGATATGTACCTTGGTGATTGGCACGGCTACGATTGGAGATGTGGTGGTGCGGGACAATCGACTTGCTTGCATGAAAATTAAGTTCGAGATGTGTCCAGGATGGATGTCCTGGCCGCTTCCATGCCGGCATGACGCCTTCCCTGATTCGGATAAACAGTGTGTTGACTGTGAAAGCTGCCCTGACTCTGGCAAAAATAACGGCGCTGCTTTGTCCTGCTCGATAAACAAATAAAAAAAAGGGTCAGACGCGGAAAATGATGTTCTTGAGGATGATAGAGATATCGTGAGAAGCGTGTAGGATCAGCGGTTGCTTCTCCATCCTCTCTTAGCGCACGCGCCCACAGACCCCTTTCCGCGGCGGTTTGGCTGCTATAGGCTGGCTGTCCCTTTCCTCCACAATTCGACCTCCATCTTGTAGCGTTGATACTTCCGTGACTCTCACCCTCGTCTATCGCTTCTCGGACCGCTTCTCAAATATCATCTTGTACAATTGAAAGGTAAGCAAATCTGTTGGGGCGCGTTTGCGGATGCCAATCCCAGCAGCAGTTGAGCTGCGGACTGTCGGGCAACCACGACAGCGGATGCTCTTGCCGCCGCAAACTTGCTCAGGATAAACGAAGGTTTATAAGTGCAGGGTGCTGACACGTGCTTGCCAACAGAAGAAGGAACGTCCGACCTCGCAACAACTCGAAATCCACCCGCCATGGGTAAGCCAACTCTCCCAATTCACCATCCTCCGTTGCCTCTTGCATCTCAAGCAGCATCACTTCTCGCTCTGTCGCCATGAGCGCTACCGAAGAAAGCGCATCGTTTGTTCAGGCAGAGCCTGCAGACGCCGATGCATTCGTCGATGCCAACAACTCGTTCGTGAATGATGCTGATACAAAGCTCGTCGACACAGCTTCCAACGGCGTCTCTCCCACGCCTCCTCCGGTCCGCGCATCGCCAGCTCCTCCCCAGATTCCTTCTGATAGCAGCCCTACCTCTCCCCTAATGGGTTCCATATCACCTCAAATTCAGACTGTCTCTCACAGAGACCCCAAGGCTGCCGCCGCTGCAGCAAGCGACATGAAGAACATTGTGCGCAGGAAGTTGACCGGTTTCGTTGGATTTGCCAATCTGCCAAACCAATGGCACCGCAAGAGTGTCAGAAAAGGATTCAGCTTCAATGTCATGGTTGTTGGTACGTTCCACCACAAGCGCCATCGTGCATAGGTGCGGCTTCTGACATCAGTACAGGAGAATCTGGTCTCGGAAAATCAACTCTCGTCAACACTCTGTTCAACACCTCTCTGTATCCACCCAAGGAGCAGAAACAACCCAGTCTCGACTTCGCTCCTACCACTGTCGCCATCCAGTCCATCAGCGCAGACATTGAGGAGAATGGCGTACGTCTCAGATTGAATGTTATCGACACTCCTGGTTTCGGTGACTTCGTCAACAACAACGAATCCTGGCGCCCCATTGTCGAGAACATCGAGCAGCGCTTCGATGCTTATCTTGATGCCGAGAACAAGGTCAACCGCATGAACATTGTCGACAACCGTATCCATGCCTGTGTGTACTTCATTCAGCCCACTGGTCACTCGCTCAAGCCTCTCGACATCGAGGTCATGCGTAGACTGCACACCAAGGTCAACCTCATCCCGGTCATCGCCAAGGCTGATACACTCACGGATGAGGAGATCATCTCCTTCAAACAAAGAGTAAGCACATTGTGTCTCAAGCCCTGCTAAACTTGATGCTGACGTACATTTCAGATTCTCTCAGACATCAAGCACCAGGGTATCCAGATTTTCGAAGGCCCTCGTTACGAGCTCGACGACGAAGAGACGGTTGCCGAGAACCAGGAGATCATGTCAAAGGTTCCCTTCGCCGTTGTTGGTGCCAACACCGAAGTCTCTACTCCCGAAGGCCGCAAGGTGCGTGGTCGCAAGTACCCCTGGGGTATTATCGAGGTCGACAACGAGGATCACTGCGACTTCGCCAAACTCCGCCAGATGCTTATCCGAACACACATGGAAGAGCTCAAGGAACACACCAACAACACGCTCTACGAGAACTACCGTTCCGACAAGCTCGAGTCGTTGGGCATGCAGCAAGATCCTTCCGTCTTCAAGGAGATCAACCCTGCAGCCAAGCAGGAGGAAGAGCGCTCGCTGCACGAGCAGAAGCTGGAGAAGATGGAGCGCGAGATGAAGATGGTCTTCCAACAAAAGGTTCAAGAGAAGGAGCAGAAGCTCAAGCAAAGTGAAGAGGAGCTGTATGCCCGTCATCGCGAGATGAGGGAACAGCTGGACAAGCAGAAGGCCGAGCTCGAGGAGAAGAAGAGCCGTATCGAGACAGGCCGACCAGTTGAAGAGAAGGGAAAGAGAAAGGGCTTCTCGATCCGTGGTTAAGTGTGGCGCAATCGACAATTGCGGATGCGGAAGAAGTCAAGACTACTATTGTGGTTAATCTACATCATCACCATCGATTGCTGAGCAGCGAGGCAAGGGTGGGCTGGACTGCCTTTGCACAAGTTGGGTTCAAAGTTGTGATACCTCAGCGCTTTTTGTTTGTTTCCCGATGCGTTTTCCTCCATGTCAATTTACTTAATTGCTTTTCAGTACCTTGTACCTTTATTCAACAAAAAAGCGAGAAAAAGAGAAACAGCATGGTTATTCTTGCAACAATCTTCTTGTGCCTGTAGTTTGACACTAGGCCTCGCGTGTGGACTGATGGTGAACTAATAAGCTACGTAGAGTACTATGAGCTGCCAGTTCGGTGTCGCGGCAGATAGATGTAAATTTTTGTTGATGCTACACATCCTGACAATCACTCGCCGGAAGCTCTCACGACATGAATTTCTGACGAGCTGTGATGACTCGAGATGCATATGCAGTGGCTGGGGTGCGCGGAGCTGGCGTGCGTGGACAAATGACGACACGACGTCACCGAGAGGTTTCCCTGATTGAAAGGTCGCACCTTCCTTCTCTCTCTCACTCCCATAAACAGACTGCAATCAATTCCGCTTGCAAACAACCATCCATCCCGACCTTTGCCATCACCTATCACCTCCAAGACTCACTCCAGGATAGCGTCCACAGTCGCAACAACAGCATCAGCAGAGTAAGTGACATTCTCGCTGTCCATTTTCCCCAGCTTGCTAGCTCGCGTGAGTTCGTGCGCGCCAGCCACAGCAGAGCGCTGACCATGACGACCCCACTGGACCAACACCTGTCATTCTGCTGCCTCTGCTCTTTCTTTCCTGCACTCCTCTCAGCGTCCATACTGACACGACCTGCTCAAGCTCCCCTACAATGGCCCCCCCTCCTCCTGCAAACCTTCCTCTCCAGGAGCGCATGCTCCAGCTCGTGCAGACATTGCAGTTCGCATGGTTCGCTGGCCATGTTACCCTCCTGCTGTCCTCGGTCCGCTACGCTCTCTCGTACATGACCTTCCACCCAAACTCCAAGTGGGCTACCTTCTCGTACCGCACCGCTTTCGTTGCTGCTGCTGCCACATACGGCATTGTCGTCTTTAAGAGCTTCCGCGCTCGTGCTCGTGCTGGAAAGGCTCAGGGTGGCGCTCTTCAGATCATTGGTGATGAGAACGTCCAATACTTGTGTAAGCCCTCGAACTACTTTAAAGCTCCGAGCTCAACTGATTTGTTTAGTCATGGCTTTGATCTGGCTCTGGTCCCGTCAGATTCCTCTTGCTATTCTGCCCTTCGCCGTCTACTCCGTCTTCCACGTTGCAACTTACACCAGATCCAACCTTTTGCCCACCATCCAGCCCCAGCCTGCTGCCGCTTCTGGTGAGAAGCCCAAGTCGTCCCCCCTCGCCGACACCATTGGCAACTTCGTCAAGAACTACTACGACTCTTCCATGACTCTTGTCGCTATCCTCGAGATCGCTCTCTGGTTCCGTCTGGGTTTCTCTGCCCTCCTTTTCCAGAAGGGCTCATGGATCCTGATTGCTGTCTACACCGTCTTCCTCAGAGCTCGCTTCCACCAGAGCACCTTCGTTCAGTCGGCCGTCAACCAGCTGGCCGCTCGTGGTGACACCATTGCCAACCGTCAGGACATGCCTCCTGCCGTCAGACAGGCCTGGGATGGTCTCAAGAGTGGTATCAAGCAGGCCGCTGACCTGACCGACATCAACCGCTACGCTGGAGCTCAGCAGCAGGGTGTCCCCAAGAAGACCCAGTAGATCACTCGCGTGCTCAGTTCTGACCCGCAATCGAGACTGGACTGACGACGTCGCGCCATCTACATTCTCTTACCCCCGAGGTCAGACCTACGTGGTATCACAGCCAGACTGATTGAAGGAAGTATGCACATAACGATGCTCTCAATGAGAACAAAAAGTTGATAGAGGAGAGGAGAAGTTGCGCAGCTATGTCAGCAAGCTGCTAGGAGGATATCGGAGGTTGAGAAGACTGACCTTTGTTTATGATTAGTACAGACAGCGATACCTGATTTTTCATTCCTAACGCCTTTGACATTGTCTCCATACACCCTCCCTGAATTGATCCAAAGTGATTATCTCGCCCTGCAACGCCGACGCCTCGTTTCTTAACCTGCAAAGGTTTTCGAGAAGTATTTTGCTTCCAAGAGTCTCTCGTACGCTTCCAAAACACAACGCATCCAGCGTAACATTGCTCGGTCGCACAAAGTGGCACTTGCTCCGGGCTGTTCCTGCAGTGGTCTGATCCGGTCCTGGGTCTTAGTCGATGGCTTGACAGATCCGCACGCCATGTGTACCTTAGATCAGTCGTTGTTCGAGAAGAAACGGAAGTCCCAGCTCAAACTCGGCCGAGTTTGGCATAAGCATGCCATCGCCATATGAAGAGTTGCACAATCATTAGACAATGTTGTGCAGACTACGGTAAGGACTCAGATCTCGTGGAATGCTAGTTAGCGCGCATGCGGCGTGTAGAAACTCTTTTCTGATCGCTCTACGGAAAGGCAATCTTACTGCAACACAAGATAATGAGCAGCTATGGTTCATGGAATGACAAGCTAACTGACCAGGTGCCTAGTTCCGCATACACACAAGCCTGAGGCCCCACGCAGTGGCATCTCTTCTCGTCTGGTGCGACGCTGTGCAGCATGAGCATGATGCGAGACGGTAGATATGCGAGTTGCAAGGCATGTGTATGCAGATGTTTGGCACTATGGGAGAGACGGAATCTGTCAGATCAAGATCGAGACAAGCCGCATGCCTGGCCTTCCAGCGACCAGGTTCATGAATGTGGAGCAAGTGGTGTCGAATGGGCAGCAGCAGGATAAAATGTTCCGGTGCCACGAATTAGTATAAGGTGTGGCTGCATGACAGAAACATATCTTGCAACCGGGTTGGTGGGAAAGGGGTGATGGCATACTGCTACTTGTGCTACCGCAGATACTGCTGGACGACTGGAACCGGTTGTCACATACAGAGGTCGCATGCTACACTATCCATGTCGTACCTGGCGCAAGATCGTGGATGATCTGGTAAAGTGGTCTTGGGCAGCAATAACAAGGGTCATGTTTCGAACAGGAGGGGTGGCAGGGGTTCGTGCCATTCTCTTCTCATCTCAGATATCGTGGTCGAGGATCATCTAGGAATGTACTCCTCAAAAGTGACAGGTTCATGTTTGGTAGGCCTCTGATCTTAATCAAAGTGCTGTATCCACCGTCATTACTTCAAGGATTCTGCTGGTGTCTTTCTATCAGGCCTTTGAGAGGACCGGCGCGCCGTGGCTTTATGCACGAGGCTTCTTCTGAACACGCACATGAATCTCTGAGCGGCACGGCACCATCCTCCCAGGCTTTCTCCCGCCGTGCTAGATATGCAGCTACAGGCCATGGTTGGACTTGGCCATTCCAAGGAGATGACAATGTCAGCCAGCCCCAAACCATTTGAGTATACTTGCTAGGTGAATTGAAGCATGAGAGTGTCAGATGTTGGACGAAGGAGAAAAAGGCAGTATGAAGTCATCTCTCTCCAAGTTCATACCACAGATCTTGTCTCACAGATCGTCCCGCCTCTTGCAGATCTATGTGTTCCCCTGGAATCCAGGTGCCATGCAGAAAGAGGAAAGTTCACAGCGTTGTGCAAGGAGAAAGTCCCCGAAGGGTCGACCGGGCAGACGTGCGATGACTGATGCAAGCTGCAAGTGTTCCCTGCTAGATCTCATGCATGTCCGGCACGACCATTCCGCTACGCCAATTGCAGCCCCCACCTACGGGAACGGAAAACATGGTATCTTGATCAAGTACCATTATCAGCAGGGAAGTCGACACGCGCCAGCACTAGACGTCGTTCTGCAATAGAATCTGCCGGCCCTTCTCTGCATACAGCATGGGCCCGCTCGATCCGTGCGACGTCTTTCCAATTGATAAAGCCTGGAGTTTGATTACCCACATCCGAAGCCGTGGACATGGACATGGATGAATCATGTCATGTGGAAGTTTGGAGAAGCAGCTCTCGCAATAGCAGCTGGCAGTGAGGGAGGATGATCAAGAATGATGGTGCCAGGTACCACACGGGTGCCCTTGCCGTGTTTCTTGAATAGACTCGGGCCTTCATCCCCTTCCAGCTCACCCCTCTCCAAGGTGGGTCGTGACATGAGCAGAGCAGCAACTCCGACGCCCAAGATACGGAATGGCGGCGCATGCAACAGTGCGACAGAGGCTTGCTGCTCTGTCCGCTAGATTTGCACACGCCTCAGCCCGATTCAGTCTTGGGCTGGCTGCCTGTTCGAGCAAGTGCGCATGGCGCAAGAGCCTCTTTGACTCTGGCTTCTCGCCCCTCCACTGCTAGCCGTTCATTCCCATCTCCAGACGCCATCATTTCTTGTGGGATGTGGACGTAGGTCTCAGCTTTGCTTGCAGCGCGAACGTTTTTTTCTGGCTGATCCAACAACGCCTCCCCAGAACGAAGATCTTTTGCCCTTCTACTTCTGTATCTTGCTGCTGCCGGGTATGCTGCATTGATAGCAGATCTAGCCTGCATTGTTTTGGTTTGATTGTTATATATATCTTTTACTTTGACCACTCAAGTAGATATCCCATCATCACCTTCCTCCCCATCTCTCTCGACCACTCGTGCCTGCCTTTTACCATCGTTGCTAGTCGGCCATACCTCATCAGTCTCTCGCTGTCTCACTCCAACGACTTTGACAATAACTTCTGCTCTTCACCACATATTCCAACTTTTTCAATAGTGGATTCATTCTCCTCGCGTTATACAAGCAAGGTAAACCTACCCCGCCATACCGTCATCCATCAATTGGACTGACCAGACACAAATAGCACAATGGCAATCTCTGGTTCTTGCGAGCACCGCTTCAGAGTCATCAAATCAGACACAACGCTCATTGTCTGGAATTGCAGCCTATGTCATTCCGGCCCGCATTGGTTCATTTACGAGTGCACGAAGTGCAAGGTCAAGAGATGTGAGCCCTGCACTCGCAAAGCATAAGAGCCGAAGGGAAGCGAATATACCGACCAGGGTACGTACAAGGCTATCCGCTTCCTCCATACCACTAATTTCTCGATCTCGCCAACGCTGAGTCGTTTTACATCTCATTGGACTGACTTGAATTGGAATAGTCTTCTGTACATGCGTACCGATGCCCCTGGGTGCAGATCAATCGCCTGCATCCACTGACATGCATGCTCCCCCACCATCAATCCATCTCATCTAATTGGCTTGGCCACAATCTCTCTCCCGAGCACTCGGGTCGCGATGACTCTGGCGCGATCGACCGACGGCGAGCTGCCACGATAGCGTATGACGCGTTGCACCGATTGTCACTTGCTTCACATATCAGCTACACACGCATCACTAGCTCTTGAGCATCTTCAACTGACCGGCGAAGCACCGGCATCGCTTCCCTTCGATCTTCTTACCTTAATGGCTTCCCCTGGTATATTTTCTCGTACATCTTTTCCACAATCTGGGCCATTCAATTACTGGGTATCGGGTTATCTGGCGTCGAGCGAGGAGTTTCCGCTTCATAATTCACAAAAAGGAACCGGACATGGGAATCTTTCGGCAAGCGATTGCCTTGGTGTTTGGAAGAAGATTGAATTCTCACGAATGCCTCACGGCTGTATTAGAACAATGGGAACGGCGAAACGGCGAAAAGGCTTACAAGTTTTCCGCAAGGATCTCGCTGGCGTACATCTTGGACGAAGGAATCTTTTCTCTTATACCTTCCATCTCCTTGTGTTGTTCCCTCTCTCTTCAATGTCTCTGCAGATTCATGATCGGTGGATCATCTACCTTGTATCTCTTCTACTTCCAGCTAGCTGCCGCAAGGCATAAAGACTTAATGACTCTCACAATATCCTCATGTCGACACATAGCTCTCGAGAAGAATCCTTCATGATGGTTCAAGTATCGCTTAGCGAAGGTACGAGGACCCCGATGCAAGTAGAACTAACTTCAAGTCCACTTTGATCAGCCAGCCTACAAGAACCTACCAGACTAAACCAACCGACATGCGGAACAGACGTGCACCTCTGCATAGGGATGCCCACTTGGGTCGACCATGTGCTACCGTGAGACGAAGCATTGGGACTAGCAGGAAACCAGGTCGATGGTGACTTGGGGAAAAGGGTTTGGTGCAAGGAAGAGTGTGCTCTTTGCATATGTGGCTAGCGAACTCAAATAAAGCATGGAAGGATAGACTTCTGGTGAGTACCTTCCTGTTTTGTTGTGATGGCCGGAGGCTAGAGTGTAGTTGGATGATCGGCCGTCGCTGTCTGCTATAGCCTGCGATCCAGACGTGCTTTGAGATGTGGTAATTAGACATATCGAGCCGGTCGGCTTCATCGTCATGGAGAAACCGATTTTGAGGCTCAAACGGGAACGGACTCCGCAGTCGCTTCGAGTCCTGTAGAGGTCCACAAATTCTATAGTGGACAATCATCCTTAACTACCAAAGATGAACATCCTCGGTGGTCGAGGCAATACTCGTAGATGGCTGGTCAGTGGTAAAGCGATCGTCAACAACCGAGTGGCCCAAGCTCCCTTGCGGGTCAGGAACGGCCCGCCAAAAGTTGCACGGCCGCCAATGGCGCATCGTTCGCAGAGGATCTCGAACTGATTCCCTTCTCACCTTCATCTTGCCCAATCCGATCCTTGAGGCGCGCACACAAGACCAAATGGCGCCCAAGAGAAAGGCACGCGTGTCACAAACCTCCAGTCCTGCACCGACGCCCTCTCGCTCAAACACGACCGTCGCAGTCGAGATCGAACAGCGCCGACGACCAAAGCCATCAGACGAAACACCCAACACGAAAACATCTGAGCAAACGGCAGAACCTGAAGAAGAGGAAGAAGAGGACGAGGATGACGAGGAAGCTGCCAATGCTGCCTTAGTGGCTGATCCATGGACCGACGACGAGGAGATTGGCCTATTCAAGGGTCTCATACGCTGGAAGCCTACGGGCATGCACAAGCACTTTCACCTGCTTTCTCTACATCAACATTTGCTGTCGAACGGCTACATACACCCTAAAGCACCGCATACACGAATCCCTGGCATTTGGGCCAAGCTACACGACCTCTACGATCTAGAAGCGCTAGATGAGCGCGAAGACGCAAACGCTGCACCTTGGTCTACATCCGAAGATGAAGACGAAGAAGAAGACGAGAAGGACGAACTAGGCGATGACGAGGACGAGTCAGAACACACGCACGACACAGAATTTGAACTCCCAGACGACGACTTTGGCAGCCTGGTCTGGCGCGCGCGTTTCCCAGACTCAGACGACGAGCAGAGTCGAGAAAGTTCACCACCCTCACATGAAGAATTGGTTTCGAGGCCAGACAGCCCACCTGTACGCTTCACACCCTCATTTGAGATTCCTTTGTCAGAAGCACAGCAAACACCCTCCACGCGGACGTCCAAATCAAAAACAGCGGCATCCGCGAAGGTGAAGGGAAAACAAGCACCACCAAATCCTAGAAGGTCGAGTCGTGTGGCCGATAGCGTCGACCCCGACGACGACAACGACGAAGACGATGAAGAGGAAGGTAGTGAAGAAGACGATCAAAGCGAGCAGGAGAGTATGGCCAGTGGCACTCCTGCGCCCAAAGCTTCAAAATCAAAGGGTAAAAGGAAAGCTCCTGCTGCAAAGTCTAGGGCTAGTAAGCGGAGGAGATAGAAAGTAGCCAAGGTGTGATGGCAGGAGTGATATAGTCGTTGTTTGTTTTTGCTGCTCGTTGGCCTCTGAGATACCCATTTGTATTGACTCTTTTGTGCTCCATCCTGCTTTCCTCTTTCTTACACTTGCTCATTTGAGATGACGCGACACATGCATATAATATATATAGCATGCCAAGAGGTGACAGGGTGATATTCGTAACTTCGACAACATGGCTTCCTTCCTCTTGCACCTCTTGCATCTTTCTGTCATCATTTTTTTCCTGACAGACACTGGATAATCCGCGATAATGCCTTCGTTATTATCGCTCCCACCAGAACTCTTTAGTGCTGTTCTTGATGACGTTTCAGGCCGCGATGTCATGAACCTCCGCCTCGTCTGCCGCCATACAAGTGCTCTATCAAACCATCACTTCGGTCTCAAATGCTTGACAGATCTCTCCTTCATCTGGTCTCCGTACAGCTTACAAGGGTTGCTTGACATTAGTGTACACCCACTCGGTAGATATATCAAACGCCTGAGTTTTGCGACCAATTTCATCTATGCCGAAAAACTTACAGGGGATGCGGACGAACAACGCGAAGCGAGATCAAGGACGGTGTTCGAGCAGTGGGACGAGAGAAATGAGTTGCTAGTGCGAGCACTCAAGAATTTGCAGAAGTTGAATGTTCAACCTTTGCTGGGGGTTTTTGATGTACCTTGGGATCCTTTCAATTTTCGTAACAACAAGAACCGCGATGCAGGGAGGTATGGATATGGCTATGAAAAGTTTTATGGTAACTCCAAACCAGACGAGTCGTCTGGCGATGCTATCGACAGAGGCGAAGGTTCGCATCCCTCTTTCGTTCATGCAGTCGACTACGTCCTCAAGGCCGCGCAACGGGTGGAACTCCCTGTCAGAGGCTTCCACGTCCATTGGGAAGCAAGCACAAACCACGAACAACAAGACGACCTGCGGACGCTTCGGCAACAGTATCTCGTGTCCGGGCCTGGTGAACTTAAACCCGACTTTGAATTCCTGGCCACGGTCTTCGACAAAGGAAACGAACGGGATGGAAATTTCAAAAGCAAAGTCTACATCAACACCAAACGACAAAGTTATGAATTTTCAAAGTTGCCATCGGAAGGTATGGCTTGGCTCACACACTATCGGGCCTCTTTTGATTGGGGGCAGACTTTTCTGCAACACCCCCTCGACGACAACTTGGAAGATTTTCATCATTGCTTCCGGGAAATACGCATCGCGTTGTGTTCTACGACCGTCGATTTTCTGACTGCATTCCTCACAAGTCAGGCAAGATCTTTGAGGGTGTTGCGTCTCGAACACATCACGATGAATCTCTACGATGATCCCATGGTCGGTTTCGAAGCCGACGAAGCTCTGGAGTTTCTTCGGATGTTGAAGGACGACTTGTCACTGGATTACTTGAAGATGACGCGCTTGAATAGCGCAATGGACAGATCGAGATTGATAGGCGGACATGATGATACGTGGACCAGTAGAGAGGAGATACAAGAGGGCTTACAAATGTACATTCAGAGAGAAGAGAATGATGAGCATTCTGTTGATGAGGAATGGAGTGATGACGAGGAGGGCGAGTGGATATCCGTACATCATTCTGAGAATGAGGATGAAGAGGAAGTCTGGCCTGGCACCTCACAGAACGAGGACGGAGTGACAACAGAACAGCCAGCCGTAGAAGAGGAAGAAGGCGCTGAAGCATGATCACTCATGAAGAAGGAGAATAATGCAGCATTTCAAGAGATATGGGACCAGATTCTTTGGAGATGGCATTGTACTCATAGGAAGACTTAGAGATAACTATGGAGTCTGAGGTACACCTCCATCACCCATCAGATTACCTGTCAAGCCCTTCATTCTCCTTCCGAGAAGATCATCCTCACTGGCCAAGCTGACCAGACTCTTCATCCTCTCATTTCGAGGTCGCTCGTTTCTGGCTCCTCTAACGGCCCTACCACCACCTCTTGGACTTCCCTTTTTCTTCGGACTTGTACGGGCACCACCGTTCAACGTGCTCATCTCAAGTGGTCTGTCTTCATCTCCGGATGATTCAGTAGGCATACGGCGATGGTGTCTAATTCCATTACTCTTCTTGATTCCCGAACCAGCTTCGGTACCAAAGTAGTCTGTCTCTTCCTCTTCCTCGTCTAGCTCAGCACGCATATCAGCTTCGCGGAAGAGATCAGCCATCCAGCGTGAGCATCGCGAAATGTATTTCCAGCCTGCTGGGAATATACCCGCGAACTGCAAGAAGCCGTGAGAGATGCCAGGGATCAGGACTACATTGACATGGTCTGTATCGACGAAAACGTCTCGCTCACGTATCAGACCCAGCTCTTTGCGGCTGTTCCAATGGGCTAGTTTGGCTTGTCTCAGGCGGCCTGCGAAGATGACGGTATCGTCGACCAGGGGATCGCGCTCGCCGGTCATCATATAGGTCTTCGGGAAGCGGGTTAGAAGAGCTTCGGGTGCGAGTAGTGGTGACAGAAGATAGTCTGTTGAGAAATCTGGCCGTGAGTGCGGACCAATGTACAAAATGATCATGGCTCGCATCATTTCGGGCGTCAGGATGCGGTCGTTGAAGTAGGATATCATAGAGGACATGGCAAGCCGAGTACGTAGCATCTGAGGTGTAGGTGCAGGTGCCGTGGAAGCAGCATCAACAGTGTGAGCAGCACTCGTGTGAGGTTCGGTAGGCGAAGCGACGATTGGCTTGTCAGTCAACTGCTGGACTGCAGTGTTTGTGCGCTTCGTCTTTGGCGGACTGACATCCTCCTCTTCATCCTCAGATCCGTGTGGAGTGTTGGGTGTCAGCTTTCTGTAGTCGTCGCTCTTTCTGCTAAGAACACCTCTGTTGGTCTTTCGCATCTTGCGGTCTTTGATGAGAGACATTTGTTCATCTGTCATCCAGTTGCCAATATTCATATCGAGAGCTGGGTAGACGAGGACTGCGCCCTCAGGCACAGGGAGAGATGTCTCGCCTTGCCATCTTCGAGTTGCAGTGCTGCCAGACTGCAGTATCATGAGGATCAGACCAACGGCAAGATTGCCGCCTGCGCTGTCTCCACTGACGACAATCTTGGGCATGGTCTCTCCTGATAGACCTATACATTGTCCTTTGGTTGCTACCAGGGTGTGGTACGTATCATAACACTCATTCAGAGCATAAGGATAAGGGTACTCAGGGGCTTTCTTGTAGTCCAATGCTAATACAGGCAAGCCTGTTCTTGCACCCCAAGCCAGCAATTTGTCGTCATGTGCTCTAGGGTCCATTGCGACAAACCCACCACCAGGAATATCGAGCACGATCTTGTCGTGGTTCTTCAGATCACTGATAGGGCCATCAAAGTAAAGCCATGCTTGGATGGGTTCGGCATAGCTGCTTTGTCTGGGTCTTGGTATGCGGATGGCGCGTGGTGGATAACGCATCAACTTAGGACGCATCAGCTTGCCGAAGAAGTTGATGTATGGCGTGTTTGGCTTGTTCCAGCTGATCCTCAGATGCTCCAATGTCAAGCCAGCTCTTACTCTTCGCACCTTTTCATCTGCTTGCTCGGCACAGATGAGATAATAGACTGAGAAGACGAGGCTGGCCAGGTCCTTCAGCCATACAGGACGTAGATTCATGGCTGTCCAGAAACCTGCATCTAACGCTGTCGTGACCCATGTGGCTCGGAAGTACGATCTTGTGTAGAGGTTTGCAAGCGGTTCAGGGCACTCGAGGCCTACGAGCTTGCTAAAGTTTCGCGTGATGTATAGATATATCAGAGTCAAGACAACAGTATGCCAGGCTGTCAAGCGTGTGGACAAGAGTCTAGAGATGCGACGTAGGTACGGAGGACCATGTGGGTTGCCCCTACAGTGTACAAGGTCAGCAATAAACTACTGTAAGCAGTATACAAAATGCATACTTGTAGAGATAGTAGGACCAGAAGGAAACGACAGCAAAGACCTGGTACTTGCGGAATCTGACCGATGGCCTGCCCAAGACATGATCTGTATATCATTACTTAGCTGCCGTATATACAGCAGAAAGCACTTGCGACAGGGATGGCAAACCTATCATGATGCGGAATGTTCAACAGACATGCAAAGAAGGAAACGGAACAGAAAGGCCACCAAAGAGAAAGTCAGTATGAAGTAGAATTCAGCATCAGCAAGGAAGGAAACACAGTTGTCGGTCCGAACAAAGGAAGGAGAACAAGGTTGAAATCAAGTCTTCATGACAATTGCAAGAAAGAGGGGTTTACACAGGGGTGATGGAAGACGATATAGGTCGATCCGGTGTTTGCATGTGAAAGGAGATCAGCGTCAGAAGAGCAGTCATGCTCGCGCCTAGTGCTGCTGGGAGTCCTCGATATTTGCCATGTCATGAGGTCTAAACGTCTTCTTAACTTGCCTTTGACATGTGGCCTCTGACATGTGAAAGGCCCACGGCCGGTGCACGCGTTTCCGAGATGCCGACCGTGGTCGTTGCGGAGGTTTATGTGGGGATCCTGGGACAAGGTCTTTGTTCTTTCGCCAGGCCGAAACCCTCGTTGTGAGTAGTCGTGCATGGACAGCAAACAGCTGACCGCACTGTGACATCGTGTTTTCATCCAAGTCATGAACCTGTCGTGGAAACTGCATGGCCTCGGTCTTGGTCGAATATGCGATCGGCACACAGACCTCACCCCCAGCATCTCTCATCCTGGGCATGACTTCGGCACGATCTACTATAATTCTACCAACAACCGGCAGATGTCATGGTGAGAAGACAATCAAACAATATTGTCGTCAGGAAACAAGGCCAGCGGATCACTGTACCCTAGGCGTGCTGCAAAGCAATAGTTGAGTAGAAGAAGAGATTGAGAAATTCGTTTATGATACACATCCAAGCCTCCAGCGCCTGAGCATTCATTTGACCGGCACAACGCAAAAGAACATCCAAAGTAAAGAGATGGGTGAAACTAGAGCCGAGAGAGGACGTTTGGAGTACAAGAATAAAACACCGTAACCTTTTTAGTTCTTGGGGGGGTACTTCTTGAAGAGGAATCTGGGAGGCTCGAGTCAGCACCTGTGTTACTGCTTCTTGGTTTTCTCTGCGAGTTCGGCCTCTTTGTATGGCGACATTCTGAGGAAGAAAGTCCTCATTGTACTGTCATGATGCCTAGGTAGGAGGTGGGGGTTTGCACTCACTTGCTGGCGTAGTAGTCACCGAGGGCGAAGACACCAACGATACCTGCCCAGGCTCCTGCGACCTTCCAGGTGAGCTCGCCGGCGGTGTACTTTCTGTAGGCACCGAAACCGAGGAGACCACCGAGAGCGACTACAGCGACGGTGTTACCAAGGATGACAGGGTTATCGCTGTTGGCCTTGGCCTTGTCGGCGGCCTTCTGTGCCTTCTGCTTAGCCTTCTCCTTAAGCTCCTCGGCCTCCTTCTCGGCCTGCTGAGCCTTCTCGCGAGCCTCAGACTCAAGACGTTCGCGCTCGGCCTGGGTCTCAGTCTGGATCTCTTGTGATTGGAAATCGGAGGGGACAGATGAAATGTGAGGGCTGTCGACGTCGATGAGCTCGTGAACGTCGTCGTCAGTGTGCTGGATCTCGGGAACAGCGTGTGCGCGCCTTGATGGTTGTTAGCATTGGCTTGCTGTCGGCACGTGGGTGACCAGAACTCACTTCTGTAAACAAGTTAGTGGGAGGTCGACAGGAACAAATCAAGTTGCAACAACATACCTCTTCTTCGGACTGCTGGGGCCCACTGGCGGCGACAGATGCGTAAGACATGGTAGCGGGAGGTGCAGGTGCGGGCTCTTCGGTAGCGACGTCGGGCTCTTGAGAAGGGCTGGGTTCTTGAGTGGTCACTGGCTCTTGAGTAGAGACAGCAGGAGTGGGTTCGGGTTCTGGGATGGGGATGGGAGCAGTGGTGGTGTTGACTTGAGGTTCTGTGGAAGCAACAGGGACAGGAGTGGGTTCTGGTGTAGAAGCAACAGGAACAGGAGCTGCAGCTGCGTCACTGTTCGGTCGCTGGAGAAACTCGAGGCTCATCGTGATTGGTTTTTGCTAATCCTACCTAAAGATGACATGTGATGGTGATACCTACGCAACTTCTTCTTCCAGCAGAGGCTTGAGCCTTGGCACTGTTACGTCAAGTCTCGTGGCCCGCGCGTTTCACGGCTTAAAGTTACACTCATCAATCAATAGACGTTGGATATCAGAAAGATTTAGCCGTCTATTACATATCTAGTGAGAAGTGGTGATGCATTCGCTTTTCCAGGCTTCTGACTGTGCCTTGTTTTTGGTAGAGTTACAAGCCCCAATGCGTAATATACAAGTTGTGTGTTTGCAGAATCGGCTTATTTGTCGCCCTTGCTTTCCTGGCCAGTAGCGTCGTGTGCGGCCTTGGGAACGAGACTATCAGACTCGCTCGTGATTTCGTGATCACGCTTGACCTGTTCGGTTGCAGCGTTGGAGCGCTCTCTCTTTCCTTGGATAGCTTCGGGGTGATCAGCTCCTCTGTGAGCGACCTTCTCGGCGTCAGGGTTGGCCTCAGGCTGGGTGGGCTGGCTCGATTGACCAGCAGCGTCATCCTGCTCTCTTGCCTCGGCCTCGACGTCGTCCTCAAGCTCTGCGCCGTACACATCAGGGTGCTCGCGGAAGCAGTTCTGCATGTTCCTACATAGTCATGTTAGCCTCAATTGCTATAATCCACCAACTCGTCCACATACTTGAACTTGTCAATGCAGTCCATGCCTTTGGGCTCCTCTTTCGAGAAGACGAAGCAGCTGAAAGCCTCTCTGAACTGCTCGCCGCAAGGTCCGTGAGCCATACCGCCAAGGCATGGACAGTCCCAGTTGATCTCGCCGGTCTCCTCGTTAAAGGCACCCTGTTGGCCAGCCTCTTCTTCCAGATCCTGTGGTGATCCAGCAAGAGCACCATCTTCAGGCTCTGGTACAGGAGCATTTGTGGTGGCCTCGCGGACTGTGTGTGCGACGTCGGTCGCAGCGGCGGCAACCTTGTTGGCGTCAGCCTCTGCGTCAGCCTTGACTTGAGCCTGGAGGGCGTGACGTTTCGCTGTTACTGCATCGAGAGTGGGAAGAGTCTCTGACTCGATTTGTGTCTCCGGTGGCGCGTGTCTGATATCTGGACGGTATTAGTCGCAATGCTCGCGCAACTCAGACCAAGATGCGCTTACAGGACTGCTCCTCGGCAAAGACATTGCTAGTGTTGTAATAGTAGACCAGAGCACCGGCCAAAGTCCATCTCACAGCCGAGTTCTTCCAGCTTCGTGACTTCTCATGCGGAGGTGCGGTGCTAAGAAATCTCCGCGACGGAGCGCTGCTGCGCGAGGCCTGCACGGCGGCACGTCTGACTATCGGGCGAAACATTGCAGCTGTGTTGGAACCAGAAAAGACCGTCGACAAAAGGAAATGGAGCAGCTGTGCGTGGTGGCTATCGCAGCGAAGATGATGGAAACATTACCAACCAAAGCCCATCGGCCGCTGTCGCCGGATGTTCGTGCGCTACTTTGTGGCTAGTGTGCTGTGCTCCAGCCACAAGAGCAGGTTATCGTCTGCTTACCATCGCACAACCATGCTCGTGTCGTGCGACCTTTCGATTTTTCTCTCGAACACCAACAACATGACCAAAACACATCCGGATGTATATCCTGGCGACTTCATCAAGGCTGGCAACGAGTTGACCCATCATGACAAGGACCAGTCCAAACCGGCTCTGATCATATTAAACCAGCCCATAGCAGACACAAACGTGCTAGGTCGCTTGTGGAATCACACCAGCTATCGTCTGTGTGCTGATGGCGGTGCTAATCAACTCTATGATCTTTTCACTCAAAATGACCCATCCCAGCTCGACCAATATGTAAGAGGACTCGCAGCTTTTCTCCAGCGCTATCTGATTCGTGATGAATGTACCAGTTACCAAACATCATCCATGGTGACCTTGATTCTCTCCGAGAAGATGTCAAGAGTTACTACAAGGAACTCAATGTAGACGTTACGAAAGATCCAGATCAGTACAGCACAGATTTTGGCAAGGCCATAAAACAAGTGTTGAGGGAGCAACCCTGGCAAAGAAACTTCCTCGTCCTTGGAACCATTGCAGGACGACTTGACCAGGGCATTGGTCTACTATCGGAAATCTACCGTGAGCAAAATTCGGAACAACATCCAAATATTCGGTTTTGGCTGTTCTCTGAATCAAGTATTTCCTTCACTCTGTCACCCGGTACGACAACAATTCACACGCCTCTAAGTGAGAGGGTCATCACACCAAACATTGGCATTCTGCCAATATTCGGCCCGGCGCATATCTCGACGAATGGATTGGAGTGGGATGTTGAAGACTGGCATACACAAATGGGTGGCCAAGTCAGCACTAGTAATCATATTGTCGAAGACCAGATTACTATCTCGACTGATGCCGAAGTACTCTTCACAGTCGAACGCAGGAAAAGCGTAGCAGGGTAGCAATGCTGCTGACCGAATAGGAAAGCAAATCTTCAACGTATAATAATTTGAGCGGCTAAGCGTGTTGTTGCTGTTCTTTGTTGGGACCAAGTACTCATATTGACAAGACAAGTGAAAGTGACGATCTCGAAATGCAAGGCATCTTTCACACGTCCCGGCAACCATGATGCAGGGAAATGCGGCCCCTAAGATAACTACTCATGATACATCTGAAAACACATGATGGATAGAGTAGACTTCGCGATGGTTGTTTGTAAAGTTACTAATGGTCGATGTGACCGAGAGGTGACGAAGTCTCGATTACTGGCGGGGCTCGAGCGCGATGGATGAGAGCACTGACCAGGATGATTTTCGGATGGCCAAGGAGGCCTCTTCTTGCGCCCGACAGGCGAACGAAGACTGTCCGACAAAATTGACAATAGACTGCAACAATTAGCGGTTGGCATTGTCGCAATTGTATGAATAGCAGGCCATCAAAGCGTTGTGCCGAACTGCTGCGCTGATCCGCCGACCTTGCGGCTTTCCTGCTTGCTTGCTTGCTTCTGCATCCTCTCCACACGGGAATCTTGTCAGTTACACGATCGACTTTTTTCCTCTTTCTACTCATCAGGTATGCTCGAGGCCACTACATGTTGCCGCTCTGTTGCGCCTGCTGACTTGTCGCTTCTCAAGTAAAATCTCCTCTGCTGTCTGTTCTGCTTCTGTCGTCCGCCTGCACATTCAGACATCATGTCCTGGAGTCCACAGCCTGAGCCTCTGGGCCAGCTGGCGCAGTTCCTCAAGGAGTCGCTAAACCCTCGCGACAAGACTGCGCAAAAGAACGCTGAGCTGGTGAGCTGCTGCTTGTTCGAGACATCATCTAACAGAGCTGACCATCTTAATCTTAATCCAGGCACTCAGAAATGCTGGCTCCAACCCAGACATCAACAACTACCTCGCCTACCTATGTATTAGTCCCGAGAGCCCCGCCGCTTTGTCCAGCGATGACTACTTCGTAGCCAGAAGCGCCGCTGCAGTCATGCTCAAGAACAACGTCAAGACATCCTACAAAACCATGGCTGAATCCAACAAGGACTATCTCCGTTCAACCATCCTCCAAGGCCTTCAAGACCCGGACAAGCGCATCAGAAGTTACGCCGGTAACGTCGTCACTGAAATTGTGCGCCAAGGTGGCATCCTGGGATGGCCTCAGGTTCTGTCTGAACTGATCTCCTTGATCGAAAACCACAATGGCAATATCGCATCCCACATCCAAGACGGAGCCATGAGTGCGTTACTCAAGATTTGCGAAGATCACAAAAAGGCCCTCAACCGCGTCTACGACGGACAACGCCCCCTGGACTTCCTGATCCCCAAGCTTATCGACTTCACCGCTAGCCCTACGCCACAAGTTCGTTCAAAAGCGCTAGGCACGCTGAACTTCTTCATCGACGACCCGATGCCGGAGGCCATGCAAGACAATGTCGAAAAATTCCTTGTCCAGCTCTTTACATTGGCTCAGAACGATCAAGATGAGGAAGTCCGAAGATTCATTTGCCGTTCCTTCACAAAATTGGCCACCAGCACCCCTGCGCTGGTCTTGCCGCATCTCAGTGGTATCATCGACTACATCCTGGTCCAACAGAAGAGTGACCCCGAGTCCGATCTGGCTCTGGATGCTGCCGAATTCTTCTTTGAGAACTGCGAGGTTGCGGAACTACAAGACGGTTTCAACCAACACCTTGAGAAGATTGTACCGGTACTTCTGGAAAGCATGATCTATAGCCAGGATGATCAAGCAAAACTGGAAGCTGAAGCAGAGGAAGATGCCGAGAAAGAGGACAAGGAAGAAGATATCAAACCCCAATTCGCCAGCGCAAAGGAAAAGGGAATCGCTGTGAACTCTGAAGACTTTGCAAACGGCAACGGCTACGCTTACGACGACGACGAGCTAAGCGACGGCGAGCTTGACGATGACGACTATGGCGAGGATCCTGAAGAGATGTGGAACCTCAGAAAATGCTCTGCAGCTGCTCTGGACACATTTGCCACTCGCTTCCATGAACGTGTCTTCGAGTTCACCTTGCCATACCTAAAGGACAACCTCAACCACGCAGAATGGCCAAACAGAGAAGCCGCTGTGCTCGCCCTAGGTGCTATCTCCGTTGGTTGTATGGAAACTGTGCAGCCAAGTCTCCCGGACCTGGTTCCCTTCTTAATCTCGCTGCTTACAGATTCGCAACCCGTTGTAAGACAGATTACTTGCTGGGCTCTTGGCCGCTATTCTTCCTGGGCTTCTCATCTGGACGAGGCTGGCAAGCGCCAATTCTTTGAGCCTATGATGGAGGGTATTTTGTTCCGTATGTTGGACAACAACAAGCGTGTACAAGAGGCTGCTGCTTCTGCCTTCGCCAACCTCGAAGACCAAGCCACTCGCGAGATCACACCCTACTGTGTTATTATCGCGCAGCAATTCGTCAAGTGCTTTGGCAAGTACAAGGACAAGAACATGTACATTCTGTACGACTGTGTTCAGACATTGGCAGAGCACGTAGGTCCCGACATGGCACAGCCAGCTATCGTTGATCTGCTCATGCCTGCGCTCATTCAACGTTGGACTACAGTTTCTGACAAATCGCGGGAGATGTTCCCTCTATTGGAGTGTCTGGCATACATTGCTACTGCTCTCGGTGAGGCCTTTGCGCCTTACGCCAAGCCCTTCTTCTCGCGTTGCATCAAGATCATTCAGGACAACCTAGAGGAAAGCAATCTCGCAGCTTCAGAAGCCTATATGGACACACCCGACAAGGATTTCCTTGTCACCAGCTTGGATCTGCTCAGTGCCATCATCCAGGCGCTCGATGAGGCCAGAGCTAGCGAGCTCATCGCAACCGCCAACCCCAATTTCTTCGAGCTACTCGCGTACTGCATGAGAGACAGCAACAACGATGTCAAGCAGTCCGCATATGCTTTGCTTGGTGACTGCGCCATATACGTCTTTGCCCAAATGCAGCCATACCTGGACTCTATCATGCGTATCCTTAGCATGCAGCTCGACTTAGCCGAAGCGCTTCGTGACACCGATCCGATGCTCAAGGAGACTGCATTCAGAGTGATTAACAATGCCTGCTGGTCTGTTGGAGAGATTGCAATGCGTCACCAAGCTGGCATGGACCCCTATGTTGAGGATCTATTGCAGAAGCTCGGCATGATCCTCTTCAGTCAACAAGTCCCCGAATCTCTGAACCAGAACGCGGCAATCGCACTGGGCCGCTTGGGTCTGGGTAACGACCAGAAAATTGCGCCCCATCTTGCCCAGTTCGCCCCGGCTTTCTTGACTGTCATGCAATCTGTCGAGTGGACCGACGAGAAATTGGACGCTTTCAGAGGTTTCGTCCAGATCGTGTTGGACAACCCGCAGGCACTCGAGCAATGTTTACTCACTTTCTTCTCAGCAATTGCAAGCGTGCCGGCCGATTCGCGAAAAGTCCCAGTATCTCAAAGCGAGAGACCATTTGAAGGATTCCACAAGGTACGTGGTGAACCAGCGAATCCAGCCATATTCATGACTAACGACTTCTTTCAGGCTCTTCAGGCGTACAAGAACATGATTCCAGACTTCGATGGTTTCATCAGCCATCTGCCTCAGGATCAGCAGTACGAGCTCAGACAAAACTACAGCCTGTAAATGACAACGAATATTTCGAACGGGGTTCGTACGCACATAACTCGACCGATGTCCTTTTCTTTTACTTTTCACTCGATGGCGAAACCAACACTGGGAACAATGTCGTATATATACCTATAGCAACGCATGGATGATGGCGGTACGATACGAAGCACGCACAAAAAGTGGTATTTGTTTTTATGATTTTCGAGCGTACTTAGCGTAGCGTAGCATCTGCACGGGTTAGCCGGCAGCCTTTTCTCTCTTTCTCTTGCTTCCTCTTCCCATCCTTCTTTGCTCCCATCTTTTGACCACGGCATGAATGGTCATTCGCGTTTAGTGCATCCTAAGAATGTTTACTGGGGAGTGTCTTCATTCTCTTCGTTCCAGGGGTTCTCTTCAGCCACGATCTCATCGAACCACTTTTCGAGGTTCGGATTCTCCTCAGGAGTGTTCTCGACTTCTTGTGCGGTGGTCGAAGTCTGGTTCTCTGAGGGTGCTTCTGTGGCGGTCACGGAGCGAGTCTCGTCGGTCGCGTTCTTGCCATCACGCAGGCCTTTGTTGTACTGGTTTGCCGCCTTACGCTTGCGACGCTTTGCAGTCTGGGACATCTTGGGAGGCTACAATATTACGTATTAGAAGTTTGAATATGCAGAATCAGATAGTAAAATGTGTAGAATCAGAATGTGAAATGTGCAGAATCAGAATGTCAAATGTGCAGAATCAGAGTAAAATGTGCAGAATCAGAATGTCAAATGTGCAGAATCAGAATGTCAAATGTGCAGAATCAGAATGTCAAATGTGCAGAATCAGAATGTCAAATGTGCAGAATCAGATAGTAAAATGTGCAAAACAAGAATGTAGAACTTACGTCGCCGGCGAGTTTTCTGCGACACATTGCCTCTGTGTGTCCCGGCTTCTTGCACCAAGTGCAGAAGAGCTTCTCTCCACCGCCATTGCCACCACCCATACCGCCTCCTTGAGGCTTCTCTTGCTTGCCCTTCTGCTGGGCCGCAGGGGCAGAGCCCGAGGTGTGTTCCTATAATATCGTTAGCATACATGTATCCAACGTACCCTGCACATCTTGCCAGCACACATGTCTCTTGTATGAGTTTTCGTTGTTAAAATTCCAGGTTTTCCTCATAGCAAAAAGAAGGGAATGTTGAAATATGTCCAGATCAAATATGAAATCTATAAACTTACATGATAATTACGAATAAAGGTCTTGTTCTTGAAGATGGCCATTTTTCTATATATACGTTAGTCATTGCGCATGCAAACTCGACGTTGAAGCGTGAGAGTTAAATGTGGAAGAGGGTGGATGTGCATGTGCAGAAAGTCGATCAAGCTGTTTCTCGAAGCTTTGGAAACATCCAAATTGAAGCATACGAGCAGACAAGCAGGAATTGTGGGATGGTGTGCAGAATGCGCCATGGCAGACTGGGATGCCTCTTGAACGCGTCAAACGGTTGGAGAGGCGGCCCATGGGCAAAGAGTGGAGGAGTGTGCAGTGCAAAGGATGAGGTGCGAAGGCCGGTGTGACGAGAGACAAATAAAAGATAGACTTACGCAGAGATTGATGGGTTGTCAAGAAGAAGAGAGAGTTCGCAAAGACGCAGCCACTTTCTTAACAACGCTGGATGGGAAGCCCCGCCGGAGTTAAACCGTGTTTCCCCAATTGGCAACTGGCTCTTGCCGGGGCAGTTGCACCTTCCAGCATGTGCGTTTCACGCCTCAGCCAATACCTACCACCACTTACATTATCATCACCGAAACCCTGGTCCACGCGCCTAGGATCCCCCATCATCAAGCTCACGAGCAAGCGGCAGGCCCAAGAACAGTCCGCTCGAACATCGACATGCATGCGCTGCACGAACTACGAAGGACAGCAAGCCAGACGCTGAGAACTTCCTTGCAACTCACCTCAGGAAGACGCAGACCCGATGCGATTCGGACACGCCGAGCTTGTGGACCAAAACCGAGACAACCTTGAGCATTGGAGCGCGTATACCGGGAGGTCATACGAGAATCGTTCGACGATGGTTCCTGCATGTCGGCGAGCAGGGAGGTATTGTCTGCCCGTATCCAGATCCAGATCCAGGTCCAGGTCCAGGTCCAGGTACTATGCCGTCCATATCCAGTTCAGAAAGAGCGAGCAATTTTCGACACAGAGAGGCTGTCTTCGTTTCGAGTCTTCAGGCCATTGAGAAAGCCCACATTGGTTTCTGTGCAGCCTCACACTTCAGGGCAGCGCACCCTGCTGCTTCATCCCGTATGAAGAGAAGGAGACCAGTCGATACAGCTGCTACAGGGTTACGCTGATGAGGGAAACCGAAGAAACCGACATAAACGATGCTCGGTACGTGCAACAAGCTATGTTGTTCCTTGTCTGCCTTGCTAATCTGTATCGATTGAGAACAGAGAAGCGCAAACACGACGATCAACGAACCATACCGCTCAAACCACACTTACCGCCCATCCCACGTCTCAAATCATCCTCTTACCGGCATCCGATAAGCTAGAAGCGAGCTCTGCTTCGTATTGAGACTCTATCTTTGCAAAAATACAAGGAGCTGTGGTTCTGATGTGGTCACCCGCAACGCCTGACGTTGAAAATACGCCAAAACAGTTGGACAAAGCTTTCCGGAATACTGGGCGACCCTTCGAGTGCTGCCAATTCCGTCAAAAACCGCCTCTAGCCGCCGCTGGGCTCCCGCTTCTCCAACGTCACTCGACGACTCTTCCATATTACATATGACCAAGATATCCACAACCCTTACTGTACGATCATGGGGACACGACGAGCCACTCTAAGCATCCACCAGGACTATCTAAGAACTCTCAGCTTCGAAACCTTGATGGAACAACGCGCAAACAATGCGCGCACTGGAATGACTCTTTCCCTTGGACGTCACAACATCCACCTCGGACTTCAACCATACAACCATGTGAGAACTTGACAGCTCGCCGCAGTATCTTGGCTGCATGAGAGACTAGTCATCTGTCAAGGCATCCATCCATTCATTCGAACATTTTCCACGAGTCACATACTCTGCGAGGTCCCAGAACACAAAAGCGAGGTCTACCCTGTCCACCATACCTTAACGTCCACTAACCATATCGCAGAAATCTTATAAGTTTGTTCATCCATCACTCGCAATGCCCGTGCAAGGTCCGGTCGCCGTCCTTCTTATGGTCATCATGCTCAAGATCAGCGGAGCCCTTGTCAGCAGGCAGAGGATGGTCAGATGTGGAAGTTCGATTATCTTCTCACTGAGACTGTATGATGGAATAAGCATTGTCCAGACTTTTTGTACCGCATACCGACAGCGCATGGTTCTCTATACAGATAAATGGGTGCCTGTCAGACAGTCTTACTGTACTCTTATCCTTGTCAGAGATCACAAACATAGCGAATCTTTACAGGTCCTGCGAAACAACTTGATGTATGAGGCCCGGAGTCATGAGACTGCGCATGATTTGGTCTTGTTCGAGTGGTTTCGCCGACCTCTTGCATCGCCTCATAATCATATCGGTGCTGCTGAACTCATAGAATATAGGTCATTGGGAGTCAACCAGCTAATCGATTGATATTGAGATCAAATACAAGGCATTCTGATCGAGAGCATCTAGCAAAATTAAAGTGTGGTCTGAGGGTCATCGCTCATGGTGGGGTCTACAGGTGTGGGAAGGTGGATGGCAGGTTTGGGAAGGTGCACCTTCCCAGATTTGTGGCCGAATGCCCACCTCGAAAATCGTGCAAATGTGGGCGTTTTCTTCCTCCTCTCTCTCCCAAATAACACGAACAGCGACAGCAAGGTTTCCTACTGGTAAGTCAATCTCCTATCTGTTCGAGTATGCATGCATCTACCCCCAATCTTCCCATCTGCCAATCGCCCGACAAAAGCCCAACCCTGGCCTGGCTCTTGCACGCTTCAGCCCCAAGTCTCCACCGAACATCGGGACAAAGGCGCACACAGGCTTCCCACAGCATGCACACTGTTGAAGCCTCGACCTCAGGCACAATGCACGACGACTCCCTCCTCTACCTCATACTCCCAGTCCATTGGACCATCATGTACTTACGCTATAACCTAGATTTTCTGCCGTTCCCCGAGCGTTTTTCAGACCCATCATCAAGGACTTGCAATGTGTAAGAGTTGAATTGGAACCACAAACATTGAGCATAAGACTTATCTCTTTCAAAGCGCGTGTTACTCCCTCTGCCTCCGGTGCCGCCCTTGGTAAGAAGCGTGTGGCCAACGAGGACTTGACTCAGTATGGCTTCAGTGGCCATGAAGGTAAGCGCCTCCGTTTGGAGAGTGCTAACACTGGTTGCCGATTGAGTGTAGAGTATGGTGTTCAGGTGATTTACTCTGACAGCAAGGTTACCAAGCCTAAGCGTGAGTATCTTGCCACAAAGACAGCTGACAATTTGTCGTCCACCATTTATGGTGCGATGGTTCCAGCTGTTTGTGAGTATGTTGACGGCAACGTCTGGTCTGTCGAGGGCCTTGACGAGCTGGCTTCAACTCCTTCAACTGATCTTCTGTCCTTTTCAAGAGCAGGAGTTTACCTTCTTTATGGTCGTGACCCCGTTACAGGTGAGTTGATTATTTACGTTGGTTCAACAGGATGCCTTCTCTACCGGTTCGAATCACACATCACCGAGGTGATGAAAGGTTTGTCTGGACGTCCGTTTGAGAAGAAGAAGTTTTACCAGTGGTGTGTTGACCACAAGGTAATTCCCAAGTGCGTCATTGTCATGTTTGACGACACTGAAGATAATGAGCCTCATTTCAACGAGGTTGCTGAAGCAGTCATCATGTCCATCTTTGGTGGATTTGAGATTGATCGCAGCTTGGCTCTTGTCTGGCAGGCATATAATGCTAACGCTGCTAGACACAAGTCGCTTCCCGATGTACCTTGGGCCGGCGGCAACGCATCATGGCCGGTATTGATGGGACATGGCACAAAATGGCCAGGACACCAGGACTTCCACGAAAAGCAATGCTCGGAGTGTGAGTTCAAGTGCTTCAAGGAGCCTACAATGGCAGCTCACCAATATCTCGAGCACCGCATCAAAAGGTACGAGTGCCCATTCTGTGATGAGGCATACCACAATGCGTCCGAAGCAAAGGAGCATGTCAGGGTGAATCATCCCAAGGCATGGATTTGCGAGGAGCCTGATTGCGGAAAGTCTTTCGATCAGCCAACGTACCTGAAAAAACACAAGGAGACACACAATCCTGATCGTCCGAGGTTCCCTTGTACTTTCCCTGGGTGTACAAAGGACTTTTCTCAAGAAAGGAACATGGAGGCGCATCTGCTAACCCATGATCCCTCGAACAGGTTTGCATGTACATTCCCTGGGTGTACGCAGACCTTTGCCTATTCGAACGACATGAACCAGCATCTCAAAACCCATGATCCCTCGAACAGGGTTGCATGCACGTTCCCTGGCTGTACAAAGGACTTTTGCTATTC
This sequence comes from Aureobasidium sp. EXF-12298, assembly GCA_024195555.1. NCBI lineage: Eukaryota > Fungi > Ascomycota > Dothideomycetes > Dothideales > Saccotheciaceae > Aureobasidium > Aureobasidium sp. EXF-12298. The sequence continues at coordinate 22,216 of SWBJ01000060.1, read as the reverse complement.
GAAGGACATGAACAAGCATCTCAAAACCCATGATCCCTCGAACAGGTTTGCATGTACATTCCCTGGGTGTACGAAGACCTTTTCTCAAAAAAAGAGCATGGAGATGCATCTGAAAATCCATGATGGCTCGAACAGGGTTGCATGTACATTCCCTGGATGTACGGAGACCTGTAGTGACAAATCGAGCCTGAATCGACATGTAAAAAGGCGACATCCTGCCCCAAGCTGAGCAACAGTATGGATACGACATTTGGCCCAACAGCCTTAGAGTCGACCTCTGTCCGACGTGGATACAGCCTCAGGATTCAACAGCCAGAGAGTTGACCCGTCAACACTGATGCGATACGACCCTTGGCCCAACAGCCTTGGAGTTGACCTTCAGTGACAGCCTCAGTAATTACTTTTTTTTAAATTTTTTTTTTTTAAGATAGCAAAATTGTCAAGTTTTATTCCAAGAACGTGTTTCCAAGTCAAACAACTGAATGCTGCTGGTGTGACCCTGACTATTCGCGTACCGCAACCATGCTACGCGGATTAGCGACGGGTCGGCTTCTCGGGGATGCGTTTCCCCGCTGTCGCCTCTCCCGCGCCTCGACACGATCGAACCCGCACCAGTAGCACGAAGCCTCCCACTCCTTGCACAAACAATCAACCAGGCCCATCGCCCAGCGCGAGTGCGGCGATAGTCACAATCCATCATGGCATTCAATCCGCCTCTTCCGCGAACCATGTCGACCTCGTATCTTCAACCCGCCTCGACGCCCGCCATTATCGTCAATGGCAAACCATGGACCGTCGGCTCTCACTATGGCTCCATCTCCTGGAAATCAGAGAACGTACACGTAGAATCCATGGGTCTGAGTTCGACGGGCAAGGGAATCCTGATCGGCATGCTGTCTGCCTTTGGCTCGGCTGCCTTTGTCGCCATCATCCTGGCTTTCATCTACTTCTTCCGATACACTAATCGTGGTCGTATCTTTCTCGACAGCATCGGCAGACCTGGAGAGTATGATGATGAGCAAGCTTTCTTGCGTGAAGAGGAGGATGCTTTGGAGAACATGGACGACCTGCAGCGTGCCGAGTATCTCCGCGCTAAGGGTAAGTGAAGCACATGCCCATCTTCCTGCAAAGAAGCATTGCTGACATTGTGTCTTGAAGCTTTCGTCACAGCCAATCCTCCTGAGTCGGTCCAAACCGACATTTCCTTATCGCAGTTCCTTGCCATTCAAGAGAAGGGTGTACAAGCTTGGGAGTTTGAGCCGGAACTGGAAATCGCAAATTGCTTCGTCGAGGGTCGCACCGAGATTGAGTTCTTTGATGCCGAGTGCAGTGTCCAGAGCAATCTGCCTGTGCCCAAACAGAATGAGGTCTATTACTGGGAAGCAAAAGTCTTTGATAAACCAGACAACACCCTGATCAGCATCGGCATGACCACAAAACCCTATCCTCTGTTCCGACTCCCTGGTATGTTGCAATCTTGATCCTGCTTAAGTTCTGTGACTAATGCGTACAGGTATGCACAAACACTCCGTAGCCTATACTTCGTCAGGCCAACGCCGATACAACCAGCCTTTCGCTGGCACGAATTATGCACCATCATACGAGCAGGGAGACGTCGTCGGAGTAGGCTACAGGCCTCGCACTGGAACCGTCTTCTTCACCCGCAACGGAAAGAAACTGGAGGATGTTGCTCATGGCCTCAAATCTCAAAACCTCTTCCCCACCGTCGGAGCCACTGGCCCTTGCAACATCCAAGTCAACTTCGGCCAGATGGGCTTTGTCTTTATTGAAGCCAATGTCAAGAAATGGGGTCTTGCTCCCATGACTGGCAGTCTTGCACCACCGCCACCATATGGAAGCGAACAAGGTAGCATTTTCCTCGAAGGTGGCAGGGAAGGCGTCCGTGAGGGCCAGGCATATATTCATGGTCGCACACATAGTGCTTCCGTCCGTTTGGGAAGGCAAGCAACCAGTCCCGGTCCTCGACGATCACCCACCGAGATTTCCCTCGCTCAGCTCAGTCTGAACGAGTCACGAGAAGACATAGGCGAAGGCACGAGCTACACGGCCGCTGGTCACGTGTCTCAAGATGATCCCACGACGCCACTGCAATCGGACGCTCCACCACCAGAGTACGAAAGCCCAGACGAGGAGCATCAGGCCTCAACACCAAGGCCGAGTATGCACTCTGAGCAATCACGTCTGCTACCGCAAGATCCGCCAATTCCTTCTTACGAAGCAGCGGTTAGAGAGCGCGCGAGTGAGTCCCGCGACGAAGACAACTAGTCAATCATTCATGATTTTTCCTTTTTTGATATTATATTTCTTTTGTGGAGTTTTAGCGATCTTTCATTGGGTGGAAGGTGTTTCTTTATGGATTGTGTATCTCCCCCTCCCAAACAGGGTTGGCTGGCAGGGCAAGTGAGGGTTTCATGGATTGGGCAGGACCAGTGTTACAAAGGAAATATGGGGTGGGTTTGAATGTTATATTCTTTCGCAAAATCACATTGAATTGTCGACTTCTCATCACTCTCCTCTTGCCAGCGCCACAAGAGCTTGTGACATGCTTGACAAGTTGAGCCTCACCCCACAGACGATAACGATAACGAATAGTGACGTACTCATGCCTTCTACCAAACGTCTTGAATTTGGCAGCATCTGAGAAAGGCACATAGTAAAACATACGACTGTTTTCTACATGAAACCGACATTGCAAAAGCTCACACAAGCAATCATGACTACATCAAGCATTCTCACCCCACTCAAAGAGCTCAAAGTCGCCAAACATCAGATCCCAGCACATGGCTTGACACCAAACACATCAATCCAGAACAAACCTCTGCTATTATACAGAAGTGCATTCCAGACAAACACGAGTGCGAGTCAGATTGAGGAACATCTAAGCAAAGTTGGCGTAGTGGATCCAGCATGGAGGTATACTGTAAGTCATCTCTTTCTCGACCAAATAACAATGTGAAGAGAGATGGGCTTTCTAACGACACTAGATGTACTCGACATCACACTTCCACAGCACCTCGCATGAAGTCCTCGCCATCTGTAATGGAGAAGCCAAACTATGCTTCGGCCACGAAGACAACCCAAGCCGTGTAGAGGAGACTTTGAAGCAAGGAGATGTGGTTGTCGTACCCGCAGGCGTAGCTCACAGGTTGCTAGAAGACATCAAGGGAGGATTTGAGATGGTTGGATCGTACCCAAGAGGATTGAGTTGGGATATGTGTTATGGAAAGAAAGGGGAGGAGAGCAAAATTAAGGGAATCGAGAAATTGGGATGGTTTGAGAAGGATCCGGTGTATGGGGAGGGTGGGCCTGCTACTGAGGTTTGAGTCTTGTGTTTGGAAGGGCTCTTTAGCCATGGCCGTTGACTAAAACATTCGTTTTCCAAACACACCAAGCTCTTTCTCACTGCTTTTTGAGTCGATCGTGTGTCCGCACGAGATATACACAGGAAACTTGGACTCGACTCAATTCTATTGAAGGCTGACACACAATTGCCCCGAGCAATAAAGGCGCTTGCGGGAAGATTCCATCTTGTTCACTTGAGCAATTTCTTTCTGCCTGATAAAACATAAAGTGAAACGCCGTCTTGAGGCAGCCGCGGTTTCCCCAGAATTCGGAAATCGCCGTCAGGGTAGGCAGTTGCCTCAGCGCGAAGTATGACATACTGAACAATCGAGAGAGCGAGCTCCTACAATTCCGCGTTCACTTCTACCCCTCTATCACATATCACCCTTTGATAATACTTTCGGATTCGGTATTGTGAGTCCGTCATCCGGGTATTGAACACCAACACCCCAACTCCTCGCTTCGCCACCCCTTCAAGGCGCAGTCTCATCCGGCGACGCGCATATACACAACCGCCCGCGTGCTCAAACCCCTCATACCGCAATCATGGCGATGAATGCCACGGCCATGCCTCAGCTGCCCGGCAAGGATGACATACAAGGAACATGGGACTTCCTCGCTATTGGTGTCGAGAAGATTATGAATCACCTGCGTGATGGCATCGATCTCAAGACGTACATGAGTCTGTACACAGCCATCCACAACTTCTGCACAGCTCAAAAGGCTGTTGGTCAGACCACAAATCTCAACGCCACGCATCGTGGAGGTCAGTCCGACAACTTCCCTATCCGTCTACACGTTGCAGAAGGCTAACCTACGCCCGCAGCACACCTCCTTGGAGAAGATCTCTACAAGCGCCTAAATGACTACCTCAAATCTCACCTGGCTAGTGTCCATGCCGAGATGATCAAACACTCGGACGAGGCTCTTCTGTCCTTCTACATCAGAGAGTGGAACCGCTACACCACCGCCGGCACCTACAACAACCATCTGTTCCGCTACCTTAACAGGCACTGGGTCAAGCGCGAGATCGACGAGGGCAAGAAGGACATTTATGACATCTACACTTTGCACCTGGTCCGATGGAAGGAGGACATGTTCGGCACCACCCAGAACGCCGTCATGGATGCCGTCCTGCATTTGGTCGAGAAGCAGCGTAACGGCGAGACAATCGAACAGAGCCAGATCAAAAGCGTTGTCGACTCGTTCGTTTCGTTAGGTATCGACGAGCAGGACAGCACAAAATCCACCCTCGATGTCTACCGCGTCTACTTCGAAAAGCCATACCTCGAGGCTACCGAGAAGTACTACGCCCAAGAGTCCCGCCAGTTCCTCGCCGAAAACACCGTCGTCGAATACATGAAGAAGGCCGAACAGCGCCTTGAGGAAGAGAAGGAACGTGTCCCTCTGTACCTTCTCAACGAGATCATGACTCCGTTGATGAAGACCTGCGAGAGGGCTCTGATTACCGATCACTGTGCCATCCTGCGCGACGAGTTCCAAGTTCTTCTCGACAACGATAGAGTCGAAGACATGACCCGCATGTACAAGCTGTTGGCCCGTATTCCGGACGGACTCGATCCTCTGCGTAGCAAATTCGAGGCTCACGTTCTCAGAGCCGGCAACGCTGCTGTTGACAAGGTTGCATCTGCCGCCGAGAATTCTGTCGACCCCAAGACTTACGTGGACGCCCTGCTTGAGGTCCACACAAAGTACTCGGACCTTGTGCAGACCGCCTTCAACGGTGAGTCTGAGTTCGTCCGCAGTCTCGACAATGCTTGCCGCAACTATGTCAACCGCAATGCCATCTGCAAGAACGGGTCAACTCGCTCTCCCGAGCTTCTGTCCAAGCATGCCGATACACTGCTGAAGAAGTCAACCAAGAGCACTGAAGAAGACGACATGGAGCAACAACTCAATCAGGTCATGACCGTTTTCAAGTACATCGAGGACAAGGATGTCTTCAACAAGTTCTACTCCAAGACACTGGCCAAGCGTTTAGTCCAAGGCACATCTGCTTCCGGCGATGCTGAGACTAGCATGATCTCCAAGCTCAAAGACGCAAGTGGATTCGAGTACACCAACAAGCTCCAGCGTATGTTCCAGGACATGCAGACGTCTAAGGATCTGAATGCTTCATACGATGAATGGTGCAAGGAGAACCTTGAAGAGTCAGACCGTAAGGCCATCATCGACTCGTACTACAACGTCCTCGGTACTGGTTTCTGGCCGCTGCAGCCCTCGAGCACTCCTTTCACACCCCCACAAGACATCGCGCGCACATACGAGCGTTTCCAGAGCTACTACCTTAGCAAACACGGTGGTCGTAAGCTTACTTGGCTTTGGCATCTCTGCAAGGGTGAGATCAGAGCAAACTACGTCAGGATGAACAAGGTCCCATACACTTTCCAAGTCTCGACATATCAGATGGCTATCCTGCTGCTCTTCAACGACAGTGAGACAGTCTCCTACGACGAGATCTCTGAAGCCACCAAGCTGAACAAGGACACACTTGACCCTTCAATTGCTATCATGCTCAAGGCAAGAGTGCTCACAGCCAAGCCCGAAGGCGCTGGCCAAGTAAGCGGTACCTCGTACACTCTCAACCACGGCTTCAAGAACAAGAAGCTCAAGGTCAACCTCAACATCGCCATCAAGTCGGAACAGAAGCAGGAAGTTGAGGAGACGCACAAGACTATCGAAGAGGATAGAAAGATGCTGATGCAGGTAAGTCGTTCTTTGATCCATGTCATTTCAACAGTGCAAGATGCTAACATGGTCAACAGTCTGCTATCGTCCGTATCATGAAGTCTCGCAAGACGATGAAGCACACACAGCTGGTTGCCGAGGTCATCTCGCAGATCAAGAACAGATTCGTGCCCAAGGTTCCGGATATCAAGAAGTGTATCGACATCCTCCTAGAAAAGGAGTACCTCGAGCGCTTGGAAGGCGACGAGCTTGGCTACTTGGCTTAGTAGCGGAGCATGGAGAGACACGAGATAATGGGAGCAGGCGTTTTGGGGTGCGAAAATGGGATGCCCTGGTAGAATTCGAGCATGGCGTTCTGGGATGGCGTGGCTTTACCATCGTCGCAAGATAACGGCGGTCAGTACTCTGGAGCTCTCACGTTCGTAGAAACGCAATTGCATTTGTATCTATCCTTGTTTCTACGAACATCACTGCACATGGTTCTTTGCGTACGACAGAAGAGCATGCATGTGCTCTGGTTGACACTTGATATGCTTCGGAGAAGTGTCGGATCTAATCTTATCTCCACTCATCGGCGGGAAAGCGCAAATACCTATGGCCGCCCGCCCCGCGACCAGCCACCATCATCACAAGAGCAATCCGTCGCGAACTCACTCTTATCCAACGTGAACAAGTAGTAGCCAGATGCTGGAACTCCGCTACAAGACCACATCAGTTTCGACAGCTATTGCGCCCCATCGCTGAAGACCAGCAACGCGATGGAAAGACAGAGGAAACGTACGCCGCACATGGAGCTCGACAACCAAGTATACATCACTGACAATAGAATTGTAGGCGAGCTGCGCGACCTCAACCAGCGGGCATGGGCCGGTGAAACAAACGTCCTCCCCGTCCAGGGCTCGCTCGACTCGTCCATGAAAAAGAATACCGCCTTCATCAAGCGTCTGCGAACCGCCATCAACGCTGCTGGCCAGGCCGTCTTCCTGCAGGAAATATGCACCCTCTCCCTACACAAATACCTGTCCGAGATCATCTCTGCCTGCTTCGAAGGTCTCACCAAACTCAAGACTCCTGGAGAAATCGCCGCCGGTGTCGAAATCGTCTCCGCTCTCCACCAAAGATTTGGTCCTGATGAATTTACAAAGATGCTCGGCTGGTTCGTCGGCCGTGGTCTTGCTACACCTGATAGAGCTCAGTTGAAGGCTTTGGCTCAAGATGTGCGGGAAAGGGAAGAGAAGGAGCGTATTTCGAGACAGCGCATTCTTTTGCGCGTGGCTACCGAATTGTGGCTTGTCGGCGTCTTGCGTAGTTTGGAAGACATCACTCGCCCTGAAGAAGCCAACAAGTTGAAAGAGTCGGGAAAGCCTGTCGAATCTTTGCCCAAGGCCAAGACTACCCGATCCGACTCTGCAGACCCTGAGCCTTTCCCTCTGGAAGTGCTCAAGGATATGCTGGGCCACGATCGTGAACATGTTAATCTACCTCTGGTTGTCATCTTTGTCAAGAGTTTCGCCTGGGATATCCTGGCCTCCAAGTCTACGCAGGATGGTCGCAAGACTGTTGCCGAGGATGGATCGACTGCCACCACTAGTGCCACGGATGAAACTGACGGAGATGCAAACGGAACCCAAGACCCTCCGCTATGTCCTCCCGACATGCAGCAGCGATTTAGGAACATCCTCAGCCGCTACTTCCAGGACGTCAAGGCACACATAGTTCGTGATCAGAAACATCTCAGCGCCCAAGGACGCCGCAATGCCGAAGCATACGTCAAGTCTGGGGAGGTCTTTGAAGATCGCCAAACCAACTTCGAAAAATTGACAAAATCGCATGAGAAGCTGGTCTCGAACGCTCAAATCGTAGCAGATGCACTGGGTGAAGACATGCCGGATCTCTCTGAGAAGGAGTCGAACAATGCTGGTGGTGATGGAGGTATTGGCTTGGTCAAGACTGGTGAATATCTGCGTGGCCAAGGCGAAGGCGCTGGCATTTGGGAGGACGAAGAAGAAAGACGCTTTTACGAGAACTTGATTGATCTCAAAGACAGAGTTCCTGGAATCTTGCTTGAGGATGGCAAGAAGAAGAAACCTGACGGCGACGATCAGGTTGGTAAGAGGGTCGATGAGGCATCTGAGGTTAAGGACAAGACTGATGGTGCAGAGCCCAAAGCAGCAGAAGGCGATGACCAGTCAACCGCTATTGCCAACAAGACAGTTGGTGCACAAGTTGACGCCTTGCTTGCTCAGCTCGTCGATTTGACTAATAAGGATCAAGTCGATCAATTTGCTATTGACTTCTGCTTCTTGAACTCCAAGGCTTCTCGAAACCGTTTGGTAAGGGCCATTCAGGATATCCCTAAAGGCAGAACCGATCTATTGCCTCTGTATTCGCGTCTTGTTGCTACGCTCGGAAAGCACCTGGTTGACGTTCCGCAAGCATTGATTGCTTATCTCGATGAAGAGTTCAGAAGTCTGCAACGTCGCAAATCTAAGGATTTCCTTGGACAAGTCCGTATGGTCAACATCAGATACATTGCCGAGCTTACCAAATTTGGTGTTGTTCCTGAGCATGTCATCTTCCATTGTCTGAAGGTTAGCTTGGACGATTTCTCACGCATGAACATCGAGATCATCTCAAATCTTCTCGAGAACTGTGGTCGCTACCTCCTCCGCAATCCCGACACATCGCCCAGAATGGCGTCTTTCTTGGAGACTCTGCAGCGCAAGAAGGGTGCTCAGCATCTTGGACAGCAAGAGCGCATGCTTATTGAGAACGCTATGTACTACGTCAACCCACCTGAGCGAGCAGCCATCCAACAAAAGGAGCGGACTCCTCTCGAGCTATACGTGCGTAAGCTCATCTACTTGGACTTATCGAAGCGCTCCCTCGAGAAAGTCATCAAGCAAATTCGAAAGCTGCACTGGGAGGAGCCAGAGGTCCCAGAACTACTTCGCAAGATCTTTACCAAGCCTGGCAAGATCAAGTATAGCAATATTCATCTGTTGGCTGTCATTCTTGGAGCACTGCACCGCTATCACCAAAACTTCACTGTCTCTGTGCTTGACGACATACTCGAGCAAATAACAGTTGGACTTGAGACCAACGATTTCAAGCAGAATCAGAAGCGCATCGCCGAGGTCAAGTATCTTGGAGAGCTGTACGTCTACCGCATGGTCGATTCTGCACTTATCTTTGACACGCTCTACCACATCGTGAACTGCGGTCATCCGGGTGGCTTCGCGCGCCCTGGTTCCTATAACATGCTCGATCTGCCGGATGACTATTTCCGCATCAGACTTGTGGCTAGTCTTCTCGAGACCTGCGGAATGTACTTTGACAAGGGCGCCGTGAAGAAGAAGCTCGACTTCTTCCTGTCTTTCTTCCAGTACTACATTCAGACCAAGGAGCCGATGCCCATGGACGTCGAATTCGTCGTCCAAGACATGTTTGCTCTATTACGACCTCAGTGGAAGATTGCTACAACTTTCGAAGAAGCACAACAAGTCTTCAGCGATGCTGTCAAACACAACTATCAGACGACCGGACCCAACAAGCAGCAAGAAGAACAAGAAGAAGAGGACGAGGAGGATGGTCGTGGTATCGACGATGTCAACAATGATGATGGTGAGGACGACAAATCTTCAGGAGACGAAGCTGCAGAGCCTACCGATGACGAGGCCGCTGCCGAAACTCCAGAGGAAGATTCAGAAGACGAGGAGGAGCACATCATTGTAACTCGCCCCGAGGATCAGCGTGATCCTGAAGCCGATGCCGAGTTTGATAGAGAGCTGGCCAAGATGATGGCAGACAGTGTTGAGTCACGCAAGTTTGACCGCAAGCCTGTCTTCGACGTTCCCTTGCCAATGCGTAAGACTGCCACTGCTACTTCAACTCCTAACAGTGAACCAAGTCAGCCCATCGAACCTCCTTCAAACACGATGAAGTTTGCACTTCTCAGCAGAAAAGGAAACAAACCACAGGCAAGACTTTTAACCCAACTCTCTGTACTTACAAAGTGCTTGTATGCTGACTTACATAGACTCGTTCTATTGACTTACCTTCAGACTCAAACTTTGCGGTTGCTATGCGCAGTCAGCAAGAGCAAGCTCGTGCAGAGCAGCAGCGCATCAAGAACCTGGTCCTCAACTATGATCTCCGCGACGAGGACCCCAACGATGGTGAATCATCCTTCCACTATGTCTTACAGCCCAACACGAATCGCACGGTTCTCGTAGGCAAAGGTGCCTTGAACCAACCACTGCCACCTAGGGATTCCAACAATCCTGTGGTTGCAAATACACACAATACATTAAGATCAAGCAGCCATGGCAATATCAACACTGCTCATGGTATAAGTCTTCATACAACTTGTCCCCCTTCTGCAATCACATCCTCTTACGTCTGCACTCGCGACAACGAAAATGCAAAGCCCAGGCTTGCCACGTCAACCACAAATGCTGACTCTTTCTCTTCTACATTCACAGCAGCTCTAGATGCACAATCCCCTTACAATCAACCTCGTATCGATAAATCAGGGACTTCACGCAACGTCACAAGAAGCAGAAAGCTGCAGCTCAGTGATGTCGACTGGTATGCCAAAACTTCCTCCAACCCCCATACACCATCGCAGAAAGAGAAACCAGAAACCCAGTTGAGCTTGGAGTCATACATTGTCACAAGCAAAAGGCAGAGAAAGCCTTCTGAAAAGAAGAACAAAGGCCCCGATGCTCTTGGCAGTTCTTGAACGAAAAGCGAGACAGTGCACAACAAATCACAAACAACTACAGCAGAAAAACGACAGAAACTGATGTAAGGCCCTCCGTCGGGCAATCGCAGGACTTGAAAACCGATACATCGATACGTAATGATTACCGAACCGACAACTACCGCCATAAGAAGCTCCAGATAGCTGTTGCCATTGAACAGCCTGCTCATCATAACTCAGTCGACAATACCGAGACGGCCCTATCACAAACGAAAGACGACTCCATGCCGTGCTTGGTTTTCTACCAAACGCAAAAAAAGCTTTGTGTCTGTGGTTAGAAGGACAGTGGCTCTCTCACCAAAATGAGCTTGATCCCTAAAACCACCGGCTCGGCGAAGGAGAAAAAAGTTAGGTACACGACATAGGGGATTCGTGCAACGGCAGCTGGGACAACAACAATAATCTTGTTTGCGACAGATTGCTGGAGGACAGCTGAGACACCTTTTTTCTTAGTAGAATGAAGAAGAAGGTTACAAGCCGGTTTTCGTGACTTTGCTTCTCTCGAGGCTCTTGCAAAGTCAACAAGTAGATATATTTCTTTCAAACACGCTCTTTCTTGTTGTATCGAGCATCCCCGTGGTGACGATTTTGTCTGCAAATTTTGTGTGTTGCAGCTTTGAAGAGCTTGCTTGGTTGATATATACTAACTTGACACTGCAGGGCTTTTCTTGAGCTCTGACAAACATGCTAGAATAGCTTTCATAGAGGCAACACGTCATTCTTATCACCAGAGGACGTTCCAAACAATCACACGATCAACAGGGGCACCAAGAATGATTGGATGTTCAGAAGAGTGGCTTGTTGCTGCTACCGTCGACGCCAGGCTCAACAGAGGTACCGTATGAAACGTGAGGCGATAGATGGCTGTCGCAGATGTGCTGACAACGAACTGTGATGAGAGATGAAGTTTTGCAGGAAGAGTGATGTCTCGTGATTCTCGACAGAAGACTGAGACGGGAAGTATTTGCGTCGACTACCCCGTTCGTCTTTCGTCGGGGTAACGACCCCTCGACGAACGACGCATGCCACTTGCCTTGTGTCTTGGTTTACGATTGCTAGTCCTGGGAAAGAGCTGCCACTGAGGCTTCTTTCTTACCATAGACGAGAGGTACATCTGGAAGGTACCTCTCCACTACTTCCCTGCAAATCACCTTTCCCCGCATCTCACTCACACTGTCGATCGAACGCGAGCTGTCTTGAGCTGTCTTGAGCAACAAGCTCATGCCATCGTTCTCGTACAAGTATCATCCTGCACTTGTTCCATTCGTCTAGACACGAAGCCCAAGTGCTCAGCCCGGTGAGACAATAACGCACACTTGTCTTTGATACCGACCGTAGAAGCCTCTGGCGGCAGCAACAGGCTTCTGTTCCTTGACCAAGAGTTCAATAGAGACAACGCTTGCGACAAAAAGTTCCAAAGCTGTTCAATAACAATAGCGTGCCCAGCCACAAAGAAGATCAAACTTTCGGCCGCCTCGGGCCCTGGCGTTCAAGCCCTGTCTTCCAAACCAAACACCTTGGCAAGACGTCTCTGATACGGCCCTGATGCGAAAGAGCCTGTGCGACCCTTTTGGATCCTTGTGCGGCATCGCATCTGGAAGGAGATCCCTTGACTCGTATTTGGCTATCTTCAAAGGGCAATGCCAATTCGCCAAGAGACGCATGAGCCTCCTAGCATAGACTCGCGTCCTGTACTGCGCCCTCCTGGTTGACGCAATCGCGAGTTGGGCCGAGCCATCACGAAGAGTCCAAGATAGATGCGGGACGTCGAAAGTCGGTGAAGCCAGGTATCGATCAACCTTTTCCGCTCCAATAATGCCAAAAGATGTCACTATTCCTCTTTGGCATCATTGAGCAGATTTGAAACGGCTCTGGAATCAGCGTTGAGAAGTGTTCTCATCCTAATACACGCCACTATCCCCACACCAGGCTGCCTGTCTCGCACCTTTCCTCTACTAGTCTCTGAACCTCCAGTTCGGCACTCCGCTCGAAGGAAAAAGAAAGATTCCACGTGCCTTCTCTGGTGCATAATATCTCGCCGTTTCTCACCTTTCTCTTCCTCACGCTACCTCATCCCCAACTCAGACAACTGTCTCTGCCCTGGTCTCGGCTCTCGACATATACATATCAGTCTTGGCCCACCTAGAAGAGCATGCTCATTTGAATTCTCAACGCATTTGCATTCATTCATAATGTCGACTCTATCTTCTCCAGCTCTGAGCTTCTGCGACTCCCTCTCCTCCCCGGACCTTGATGCCTATCTGGACAGTCTTTCACCTCTATCTCAACTACCCTCGCCCACAATGAAGGAAGCTTGGTGGAGAGAAGAAACTCTTCATGAAAGACATGACTCGTTGACATCCGACATTTCCGCCTCAGGTAAGTTTGTATCAAACACGTCTGCTGGTGAGCACGTGAGCTCATGGAAATCACAGTCACCATTGCTGCAAACGTGCTGTGTAATATTACTTCGTGTGATAGCTGCAGCTCCATCAAACCACTGCAAACAAAGGTCACGCAGTTCTTGAGCAAGTCTCGGGTGCCAATGGAGACTGTTGCCCTGACCTACAACATCTTGTCTCAACCAGCCGTTGCGGCTATGCATTGCTGGCACGGCAACCCGACCGCATTTGCTAAGATCATGCAAATCCACGGACCAGAATCGGATGGTTCCTGTCAGCGAGCTCTGGTTATACTGTCGGCTTTGAATGTTGCCGTATCCTTCATCGAGGACCATCCTAGAAACTTGTTTTACTGGTCAAGGCAAGTGGCTGGAGGTATCTTTAGCACCGAGCAAATCAGTGCGATAAACCGTATCCTTCTTGCCAAGCTAGATTGGTCAATTCATCCTCTCGCTGCACCGAAGGCGATTGAGGCAGCTCTCGCAACTCTGTCGGGTCCGGAAGTCGTTGCGCACGACAAACATTCAGCGTTCACACCATTCATCGTTGGCGAGGAGGATGCTCTCAGGTTAATCCTCGGGCCACAAACGGTTATCCAGCATGGACTTGCAACACCTGATCCGTCACCAGATTGCATACATGGGGATGACAGCTCGGTGCCCCAGTATCTTCCCGCGACGCCAGCGTAAATCGACCAAGTAGACGATGTTGATGGACGAAGCGGGCTTCGTCAGACTGACTTGTTGGCCCTGAGGGTTAATGTGGGTACAGGTACGACATGTTGCATGTAGGATCAGGTATTAGGAGGACAAAAGCATTTTTGATATGAGGGCCATGGCGCACGAGGGGCATAGGCGGAAAGGAAGGCTGCATGATTTCTAGCCGGTCACGAAGATACCCACCGGATAAGCTGTTTTCGGTATGGCGACATTGCATGAAGAGTAGACGAGAGACTAGGCGGTAATGCTATAATATTAATATGAGCTACTGCATGCCGGACAGGACAGTGACTATGTGTACTTGGTGGTTCGTAAGCAAGAGTCGGGACGATTGTCGACCGAACAGGCCAAGGAGCGAGAGCTGCCAATCCGAGCGGCTCCAGACCCGCGCCTTCCCTGAATACCCCGCATCAGGAGACATTTGGGGAAGTCACGGCGTTACGAGGACCCAACAGCAGCAGCATCTCGCACGCAGCAGCCACTCACGACACCAGGCCCAGAGCTCCGGGAGCGTTGGGGGCCGGCCGACGACTTCTTCCTCTGCTTCTCACCTCATCCTCCCACTTCCTCCCCTGTCAATTGTCTTGCAGTTCCAGTCAGACTAGCTGTAAGAGCTGCCCCTCATACCCGTCCAGCTCGCTCGCTCGACAGTCTTGTCGTACCAAAGTCATCATGGCCACCACAGCTACTACCTCTCGTTCACGCAGACCCTCGACATCGGCTCCGGTAGCTGAGCTCTCAGGTCCCATTGGGCCTGCTGGCATCACAAGACCCAAGCACAAGCGTACAATTACTGGCTTTGGTGCATCCGATATCAAGAGCGTCGAAGCCGAGATCCCCGATGCTCAAAAGACTGCGTGAGTAATGACAGCAGTAGACATGGTTCCGCCCATACTAACATGAATCTTCTAGCTGGAAGAAACATGTACGCCACTACCCAATTGTCGAGACGACCCCAACCCAACGACCGATGCTGACCCAAGCAGAGTGCTTCAGGCTTCACGAACAAGGACGACTTCGAGGTACAACAGGCTTCAGCAAACACAAACGCTACAGTTCTAACTGAGCTGGCAGGCCGCCGCCATCCGTCATATCGAGACAACTCTCGCTCGCTCCCTCTACAACTGCGATGAAGGGTCGGTCTCAGCGTCTTCTCAGACAAAGAATTGAGCTGATATGCATCGTAGTGCTGCCTATGGCGGAACAGCTTTGGCGTTCCGCGACCGCCTGATCATTGATTGGAATAAGACGCAACAAAGCCATACTTTCGCTGATCAAAAGCGCGTCTACTGTAAGATCAGCGACCCAAGTCCCAGCCATTGTTACTGACAGCCATAGATCTCTCCCTCGAGTTCCTGATGGGAAGAGCTTTGGACAATGCCATGCTCAACGTTGGCCTGAAAGATGTTGCGAGAGGTATGACATCCATCCCAGCATACCACATATGCCTTGTCTAACATTTGTACAGAGGGTCTTGCGGATCTTGGATTCCGCATGGAAGATGTGATTGGCATCGAGCGTGATGCTGCTCTCGGCAACGGTGGCCTTGGTCGTCTGGCAGCTTGCTTCCTGGACAGTCTTGCCTCGCTCGACTACCCCGCCTGGGGCTACGGTCTGAGATACAGATATGGTATCTTCAAGCAGGAGATTATCAATGGATACCAAGTTGAGGTTCCTGACTACTGGCTCGACTTCAATCCCTGGGAATTCCCCCGACACGATGTTACCGTCGACATCCAATTCTACGGCAACGTTCGCAAGTACAACGATGACAACGGAAGACAGGTCTCTGTCTGGGAGAATGGCGAGATAGTGACTGCCAATGCCTACGACGTACCAATTCCTGGTTACAACACTCCTACCACCAACAACTTGCGTTTGTGGTCTAGCAAGGCTGCCAGTGGCGAGTTTGACTTCCAAAAGTTCAACTCGGGCGAGTATGAGCAGTCTGTTCATGATCAGATGAGAGCCGAAACCATTTCTGCTGTGCTGTACCCGAATGACAAGTAAGTCGAGTCTGACGAGCCATGATATACAGCAGACTGACATCACAATAGCCTTGACCGAGGCAAGGAGCTTCGTCTCAAGCAACAATACTTCTGGTGCGCCGCTTCGCTTCATGACATTGTTCGTCGATTCAAGAAGTCAAAGAAGGCCTGGAAGGAGTTCCCCAACCAGATTGCTATTCAACTCAACGACACTCACCCAACGCTTGCCATTCCAGAGCTGCAGCGTATCTTGGTCGACAACGAGGGTCTTGACTGGGACACTGCTTGGAACATCGTTGTCAACACTTTCGGCTACACCAACCATACTGTCATGGCAGAGGCTCTTGAGAAATGGTCTGTTCCATTGATCCAGCATCTGCTTCCTCGTCACCTCGAAATCATCTACGATATCAACCTGCACTTCTTGCAGTATGTCGAACGCACCTTCCCCAAGGACCGTGACATGCTCTCTCGCGTCTCTATCGTTGAAGAGTCCAACCCCAAGATGATCCGCATGGCTTTCCTCGCCATTGTTGGCTCTCACAAGGTCAACGGCGTAGCAGAGTTGCACTCCGACCTGATCAAGACTACCATCTTCAAGGACTTTGTCAAGATCTACGGTCAGGACAAGTTCACTAACGTCACCAATGGTATCACTCCTCGTCGTTGGTTGCACCAAGCCAACCCCAAGCTGTCCGAACTCATTGCTTCCAAGCTTGGTGGCTACGACTTCCTGAAGGACCTGACCCTCTTGCACAAGCTCGAGGCATATGCCGATGACAAGCAGTTCCGCAAGGCGTTCCAGGATATCAAGTATGCCAACAAGACTCGCCTCGCCAATTACATCAAGGAGACTACTGGCGTCTCGGTCAACCCTGCAGCTCTCTTCGACATCCAGGTAAAGCGTATCCACGAGTACAAGCGTCAGCAGCTCAACATTTTCGGCGTCATCCACCGTTACTTGGCTCTCAAAGCCATGTCACCTGAGGAGAGAAAGAAGATGCAACCCAGAGTCTCCATCTTTGGTGGCAAGGCTGCTCCTGGTTACTGGATGGCCAAGTGCATTATCCATCTTGTCAACGAAGTTGGCAGAGTTGTCAACAATGATCCTGAGATCGGTGATGCTCTCAAGGTCATCTTCATCGAGGATTACAATGTCTCCAAGTGTGAGATCATCGCACCTGCCTCTGATATTAGTGAGCACATCTCCACTGCCGGTACCGAGGCCTCGGGTACTTCCAACATGAAATTCGTCCTAAACGGTGGGCTCATCATCGGTACCTGCGATGGTGCCAACATCGAGATCACTCGAGAGATCGGCGAGGACAACATCTTCTTATTCGGTAACTTGGCCGAGGATGTTGAGGATATCCGCCACCAACACACCTATCAAGGTGTCCTAATCGATGATGGTCTTCAGAAGGTCTTTGATGCTATTCACAGTGGCATGTTCGGTCACTCGGATGAGTTCGCTGCTCTGACCAACACTGTCGTCAATCACGACCACTGGCTGACCTCTGCCGACTTCGAAGCATACTGTAAGACCCACGATGCCATCGATGAAGCCTTTAAGGATCAGGAAGCTTGGCTCCACAAGACCATTCTCGCTGTCGCACGCATGGGCTTCTTCACTGCGGATCGTTGTATTGAGGAGTATGCCGAGATGATCTGGAACGTTGAGCCTCAAAAGATGAAGCAGAATGGTGCTTGAGGATAGAGAGGTGATCAAACACCTACGAGATATGAGAAATGGGTATAGGAGTCCATAGTGCTTTTTTCCAGTAATGATCAAATATTAGTAGTCATTTGCTCTTCAGCTACACGTTTCTCCCTGCTGTCACGCTTGCTCGACATTACAGACCAAGGTCGTCATCTGAGTTGATAATGGCGTACCATGCAGACCGATGGTGGGACTAGGGCCAGTCGTCTGACCAAACGTATCAAAGCCTTGTTTTCGATTGATTTCGGTTTGTCATGCAACGTTGTTCCATATATTGACGTTGCGGTAAAGCCCCGTATCTGCGTAGACTCATTCCAGCGCTGCACAATCAGTCCAAAAAGGACCTGATCTAACCTACAAGCTGCATGCAAACATCCAAGAAAAGCAGTGTCATACACATAACCTCAACTTTGTCGCATGGTCTAGCACTAAAGCCTGAGTTATCCACCTGATCGAAGAGCAAATCATCTGTCCTCCTAACACAATCTGCGCGGCTTTTGTCCAAAGCATTACAACAGTGCAAGAAGAAAACAATATGATCCAATAACACTCGACATCTCCGTTTCAAGAGGAAAAGGATGGCTGTCTTACACTTCTTCCAATTATTACAGTACTGACCTTACCGATCTCCAGCAGCGTAAAAACTTCAATCCGTCTACCACACTTTTGCTCGGTTCTTCTGATTGGAAGATATTAACATACAAAAAGACAAAAAGAGAAGTCAAAGAATGTTTAGGAATAGCCGAAGGCGGGGCTCGAACCCGCGACCTTGAGGTTGTACTTTATCAGATGATAAGAGCCACACGCTCTACCGATTGAGCTACCCCGGCAGGTCTGAAGATCAAGTTGTGTGTCACAACTGGCTGTTGACTTGTGAGTGTGCGATGACCTAGACAGTATATATAGTACAGATGAAAGCTTTGTGGCATCTGAACGCCAATCCTTTAGCGGTCTGCCTGTATCCGCTCGTATCATTGCAGCGCACGACAGTGGACGGGCATGAAGATGAGTGACGAGTGTTTAGATTGCCGCGGAGATGCTGGACTCTTGTACCAGACCGAGCGCCGCCGTGCCAAAGGGAGCTGGAGGCTGCTCTTCTTCGAAGGTGCATCTATGAGCGCTTCATCCAAGCAGAGCAATAGCTCCCTCTCTTTTGGTAGAGAGCTGGTAAGAAGCGTCGCAAAATCGCCTGTTGCTATTCAAGGATGAAATACATGAAGACGGGTGTCAAGCAAAGTCTCATTGGTTGCACAGAACGAGGCGCAGGATGAGTGCTCAACCTCAGCCCCACCATGATACAACATCGACCATGTCCACCACATTCCTCTTTCTTTCACGCTTCACTGTCCTGTACGCTTGAAAAGTCATCATGGAAATCTTGTTCAGGCTTCCCGTCGAGATCACAAACCTTGTAGTCGACATTCTCGATCGCGGAAGTCTTGTCTGTCTGCGACTCGTTTGTAAGGAAGCACAACATATTGCAACACCCACATTCGGTCGCAAATATCTACACACACTACGCCCTACCTTCTATCCTGAGTGTTTGATTGCCTTGGTCGAGATCTCTGGGAATAGCTTGCTGCGTGGTTATGTCAGGAGAATCTTGTTCGCGTCTTACGTCCTCAAGCAGAGTATTCCTCTTGGAGGGATGATTCTCGACTCACATCGCCCAAAAGTCAGGGAAAGAATGCTTGCGGCCCACAAACACTGCATTGAGAAACAACAGCAGTTAATCAAATCTGGCGGGCACATGGGATTCAGTTGCACAGGGCTAATTTCAAAGACCATGGAGTGCCGCTAGTGTTGGGAATATTCGACAACCAACATACACAAAGTAACGGAAGGACGTACCATATCTACAAAAGATGGACGGCAGATCCGTTCTACAACGAAATCTTTGGACTCGACGCTTGGTTTAGAGACAGTGGCAATGTTCTGGAAACCGTCATCAAGGCAGCCAACCTCTGCAATTACCCATTAGAATCAATCGGCATGGATTTATGCGAGGCTTTGACGTTTCCGATGGGTATAAAAAAACTATTGCGTCCCGGCGAGACCCCAGTTAACCAAGTCCTTGCCAACATCCTTTCTGATGCCAGTTGTGGTAATTCGAAGCCGAGCTTTCATTTGAACATCGTGCCAATGAATGGCAACTGCATGAGTTACCATCTCAGCATCGATGTCGAAACCGTCGCTACAATTGCCAAAGTTTGCAACGCTCTCAAGAGACCAAGTTTGGACGCTTGGTAGGATTGGCTGTTTTGGGCAAACTAGCCAGCGACCTCGGTACCAACTTCCTCCGCGAGATGGCTGTGTCTCGCTGTGAAGCAGATGCTTTCTATGTCTCGAGGTTTCTTAGAGCTCAGTCTGGCACACTGCAGCGGTTGAGACTATCTCAAATTGTTTTCAACGGTATGCTTCGGCGTAGTCAGATTCATCAAACCATGCATGCAGCAGACTTCCTCGGGATGTTGAAGGATGATCTAAAGCACTTGAATATCTTGAACTTGAAGACCTCGAGGGTTCGGAGTCTGAGTGGGGGATGCTTTTTATTTCCACTGTGAAAATCAAGTCAATTGGAAGACAGAATATTGAGTCGGATCTCAATCTGTGGTTGCAGTCGCCAGGAATTGCTGGAGAGCAACGCGATTGATGAGTCATGCTATGATTGCTGTGGTGAAATTTCTTATAAAGACCGATGATTCAAGGACAAGCGGCTTGGGTAGAACGCGGATGCAAGATATATTGTTAATATCGACCACATGTAAAGTCATGCCATTGTGCAAGATCTAGTAATATGTGTGGTTGAGCACCGAGATCATGATAGGTTGTAGTTGCTATATCAACGTGCCAGCTCTAACTTTTTCGCGCACTTCATATAGAGGTATCTAAGCAGCAGTGAGTAAATAGTGCAGCGTTAAGTTCTGCTGGCTTACCTTTTGATGGGCTCTAGATCCTGCTTCGAAAGGCTTTTAAGCTCGACCTTGGTAGTCTTGCCAGTGTGGTAATATGGTTCCGTTACCTCTAGTGTCATATCGAAAGTCTTTTTGGCCTTAGTGCCTTCGTGGATCTCGATGTGTTTGATAGACTCGTGAGAGAAGTAGGATAAAGGATCATTCCATCCGTAGAAGATCCCAGTAGGCAGGAAGTAAAGAACCGCTGCGAAGATTAGCTGCAACCAATGACAGCCAGAAAGGGCGGCACCATACCTTCGAGATTATTGACCTTGGTGTATAGCACTTGTATATTTTCACGCCAGTCTTGGTGACACATTGCCCTGTCTTCTTCTCTGGGCTTGACGCTACTGATGAATTCTTCAGCATCAGCCTTGATGACGTGCTTTCCATGCCCGCACAGCATAGACGGGTCGTTGAAGACTTTTTCGATTACGTCCTCAGTGGTCTCGTTTTGGCCCGCGTTTCTGGCTATGAATCCATCGAGCTTGTGTCCCCGAGGAACATCAAACACCATGAGTTTAGGAAGATCCCTGGTAATCGTAGAAGCCCCGACTGAAGCAGAAGGTACAACAACCACGCGGAAGGCATCAGCATCATCAGGTGATGGCAAAAAGACGACCTGATCTGTTGAAGTTACCAGCCAAATTACAACAGCAAAGTGATGTACGCCATACCTATCAGCGCAGAGTGGAGCATGAAAGTGATCCCACCAGCAATATCGTCAGTCAATTCGGACAGACGAATACTGCCTTGTCCATCCGACATTCCTGACATGATCTCGAGATGCATTTTTTGCTTCAAAGGAGAGACACATGAGACGACATCGACACCCCCAATGTAACTGCCACAACCCATGCCCGCGATCAAGGAGTCGAAAGTGTCGATTCCCCGTCTGTACTGATCCTTAAATTCTTGTTGATTCCTATCTTCGGAAGAGTTGTAAAGTCTTTTGGGACCGCTGTAGCGAAGCCTTTTTTTTCCCTTGGAGGTACTTCATCGCCATATCGACGTTTGAGCGCGGCCTTTGTATCAGGTTTGTTGAGGTAGTCGAAAGGAGGCATGTTCCTGTCGAGCGCTTCGTAGCAATCATCGTCGTTTCTCAGAAATGCGACATAAGCGCAGAGATCAAGCAGAGTATCTTTGTCGCTTTTGTTTGCCTTGTCTAATAGGGATTGAGCCTCATGAATATCACATCGAAGTTCACACGCGAGCATTGCATACCGATCATCTTCTGGACCCGCTTGCCCAGACTCGGAATGTCTTCAAAGACGTCTTCTACCTGAGTTGTCATATCTTAAATCGTCCAGCCTGCGACAGGACATAGATCTCATGTTCTTGGAAGGGAGATGGAAGGAACCTCTGGGTGAGATAGATGCTCCTGCTATCTATGTGACATACGTCATAGTGCCTTCCCACCACAAAATCAAGACAACAACACTTCTTTTATACGCACAGGACGGAAGTCTTAAACAGGCAGCGAGGACCAAAAAAATCACAAAACGTACAGCAGCAGGGATTCCCACGTGGTCACCCACCGTAGTACTAATCTGCCGTTCAACTGCTTATGTATGGCAGAGCGGACGGGATGCCCAG